>PVIH01004171.1:122537-138197 GCA_004025045.1 Sigmodon hispidus
CAGCCACCCGGCCACACAGCCACCCGGCCACCCAGCTACCCAGCCAGCCACAGAGAAAGGGTGAAAGTAAGATTTACAGAAGAAAATGGTAAAAGTCCAGAGGCATAAGGGTGGCAGGATAATTTAAGAAAAGTGAGGTAGAAAGCAAGCCAAGCTAAGGCCGGACATTCATAAGGTATAACAAGTCTCCATATGTGATTTATTTGGGAGCTGAGTGGTGGGTCCTCCAAAGAGTAAAAACAAACAAACAAAAAAACCCAACACTCTAGAGATTTTTCTTCACTGTTAAAGGAACTCAGATGTACTGATGATCAAGATGAATGAACCTGAATTTGAGTTTTTGTGCTGTAGAAGGTTTTGAAGAATAATCTCTATATAATAAACAGAGTGAACACTGGGATTTGAATTGTACACAAGCAACACAGGCTGTGTCCAAGATGCCCAGGAGAGGAGCTGTGGGGAAGCACATAGTATCTTCTAAGCAGTGTACCAACAAGAGAAAGACAGGACATCATTTAAGGCATCTACACGAAACCAAAAACATTCACTGGGTAGCATTCTGACTTTGAAGTCTCACAGTGAAAAGTCTACCTGATCTTAGGTAGAAGCAGATTCTGGCTTTGGTTACATCCAGGGAGCATTGATGGTTGTTTCCTATCTCAATGCTGGTCAGGGATGCTAAGATTCATTTCATATTCTAACAGTTTCGGGTTGGAAGCCAGCTACTGTCTGAAGTGTTCAATCTGCCTGTTGCCCACAAAACTTCTCTTGGAGCTGAAAGAACCTCACATGTCCGATGCAACTGTGTCTTGGTTTCTTTTCCATTGCTGTGAAAAAATACCATGACAAAAACATCTAATGGAGAAAGGGTTGATTTCATCTCCCAGTTCCAGGCTATAATTCATCATAACTGGGGGTCAAGGCAGCAGGAACCCACAGCAAGTAGTCATATGCAATCCATAATCAGAAAGCAGAGAGCCATGAAGAGTATTGCTCACCTCTCTATCCCCATTTTTTTCCAGTCCAGGATTCCTATCCAGGGAGTGGTCTCATCCACAGTTAATATAGACTGCCCTACGTTAATTTACCTGATCAAGATGATCTCTTGAGGACCTTCTCAGAGGCTAACAATGTTGCTAATCCCTCATAGGTGTGTACAGAGATTTGCCTCCTAGAGGATTCTAAGTCCTTTCAACTCAACAGTTAACACTAACTATCATGAACTGCTGTTTTCTCAAGAAGGAAGCTTGAGTTGAGGATGCAGAGACAGTGGGTGATGGCGATTGCTGTGTGTGCCTACAGGTGACTTAGGATGAGTCTGCTGGTGAGGGAGAATGGGGAAGATTAGTCTTTACTGTCAGGTTGGCGGGATGGAGAGACACCTAGAGCATTAGTAAAGCAAAGCTCTGAGTGTAGAGAAGGTGTCTCCAGAGACATCTAGATCCTGAGGGCTGTGACCTAATGCCCATTGTTCCCTTGAGTCCCTAGGTAGGTAGGGAGAGGGAAGTGCCAGTGAAAAGTGGAGCCTGGTGGGGGAATCAGGTCTTCCGGAAGCATGCCTCTGGAGCTGGAGCTTGCCCTGGCACCTTCTAGGTGTGATCTCCTCCATTTCCTGTTCCTCAGGAGGTGAACAACCTCATCCTTCCTGCTGCTTTTACCGTTCTGACTCACCATGAACCCACAAACAATGAAGACAATGGCAGTGTGCTGAATCATGAGCAAAATACTTTGTCTTTTAAATTTTTAGGTGATTTTCTTCCCCCACAGCAGTGAGAGAAGTAAAAGAGGGGCAAGGTTGGAAATGTACGAGACTTCCAGCCCCCTCCCTGGCTCTGGGCAGGGCATAGGCTTTTCCTGAATCTGTTTTCTTCTTTTATAAAGGAGCTGATTGCAAGGACCGAGTCTCTCATAACATCATTGCTTTTTAGGAAATCCATGTTTATACATTGTTCCTATTCCTGCCAGTTGACCAATCAGGGGTTCTGATATTTATTATCCTTTAGTTCTCTTCTAAATGCTGTGTGGACTGTCAGGCTACTATTTTTGTCCCTCAATCTTGTCCTGGGTCCTAATGGACTCTTAAGCAAAGGCAAGTGGTCAGCGGCAATGCTTGTTTGCATGGATCCTGTTGGCAGCAATTCCTAAGAGCATTTTATCCATTAACTATTCACATAAAATCTCATTTAGGGGGGGCGAGGCAGATAGCTCAGTGGGTAAAGTGTTTGCTGTTAAAATACAAGGAGCAGAGATCAACCTCCAGAACCTGTTTTAAAAAGCAGGGGGTGGAGTGGGAATGTGTGCTTATAATCCCCGTACTGGGGAATGGAGACAGGTAGCCTGTCTGTCAATCTCCAAGTCAACACAGGAATGCTCCTCAGGAATGACACCGGAGGTTGACTTCTGGCCTCCACACACAAGGCATACACATGCACCTGTGCACACAAGTGCACCAACATGAATACCTACCCACATCTACATATACAAATCCTATTTTGTAAAAATAGAAGGGCCTTCTAGTTTTTTCTATGTATGTATTATAGTTTTGTTAGACTTTTCCAGAAGAATGACAATCCTAAAATGCTCTTACACATTTAATATTTATGCACCACTTAGATTCTGGGGGTATTTTGATCCCCTGATACTTCATTATGTTTGCATGATATAGAAAAATTGTTAAAAAATCTTTGAGGAAAGAAGTTGTATTTTTTAAATGATTTTTCAAGTATCTGGAGGCACTTTATAAATGCTTATGGCTGTTGTTATAATAATAGGTTAGGTGGCTAGTTTACTGTGACCTTAGCAACAGAAGAGAGAATCATTAAGGATGTCATAAAAATAATCCTAACCATGTTAAATGTTTAATGTCATGAGCTCCTGGTGTCAAAATATTTAAGTACAGGAAAAGCATCTCAAAGGCAGAGGAAGCTGTGCCAGCAAGATATTCTGCACACATGCAATGCATTAGAAAGACGCCCACAATGCCCAGTTGGAAGACCCACTGCTTATACTCTAGAAGTTTGCTGTGATTAGGCAGGGTAGGGGCCCAACTAGGAAAAGTTGAATGGCACGGTGTCAGCTCACTAACCTAACCCAATAGCCTCCTAAAGCCCTGAGGTTATTCTAGACTGTATTTATTCATTTTTATTCCATTATTATTTTATTCATTATTATTCCATCAGTTTGTACCTGCTAATGCTATCTCCAGGCTCTTCTTCCTATATTTTTTCTTGGCAGGATTGTGTTTCTTAGTTGTATCTTCACTGTTTGCTCTTCCTTTGCCAGGAGGAAGGTTGGCAGGAGAGAAGCTTCCAGCCATTCCTCAAACAGAGAAGGTCAGAAAGGTCATCTTTTACTATGACCTTTAAAGCATTTCCACAGCAGATATCTGCTCTTTTGATTGTCTGGAAGTGTCAATGCTGAATGTCTAAGGTCCCAGCTGAACATGGGCCATGCTAACTAAACTGGCGTCTGAGCCTCAAGCAGTAAACCCAACATCACTGATCTGACACCTGGGATCCGTGGAGCCTGGTGAAATACTGAAGTCTGGTGCTGTATTCTTCTCATGTGAATATTTTGTCTTTTCTTCTTTACAGAGAACATATCCTAAAAAAATGTCTAGTTATCACCGGTTTTGGATGAAGCCAGTCAACATCGTGAACTGCTTTTTTTTCTCCTATTTTTACATGGTGTCTTATCACAGGCTTAAAAATCTTGAAGCTCAGATTGGTACTTATTGCTCTTAGATCACACCTATTTCAAAATTCACTAAACTAAATGGTTCATACAGGTTGAGTTCAAACAAACAAACAAACAAACAAACACAAACTAAACAGAAATGTACTGGAGCCTGCTCCCTAGAGTCATATTTGACATTTTGGGGGCTTCTCAATTTGTCAGTTTTTGTTTGAATTGTCCTTATTCTTTTTTAAAAAAAGTTTTAAGATTATGTTTATTTGTGTGTATGTGTGTGCATGTGCAAATTGCGTGTGCAAATGCATGTGTGTGTATGTATGCGTGTGCACATGTGGATGTCATGGCACACATAAGAAGTCTGAGAACAAGGCATGGGAGTTGGTTTTCTCCTTCTGCCACCTGGATCCCAGGATAAAGCTAAGTTGTCAGACTCTGTAGCCAGTGCCTTTACTCCTGGACCCACCTTGACACCCTCCCCCTTTCTCTTTTTTGAGACAGGGCCTCATGTAGCCCAGTCTGGCTGTAAATTACTAAGTAGCAGAAGATGACCTTGAAAATTTAATCCCCCTGTCTCCACTCCCCAAGTGCCAAGAATTACATGTATTTGCCACTATGACCAGATCTTGTTGAGTTTCCTATGTGTTTATTGACCATTTTTCTCCATAGATACCATCTCTAAGATAATTGGTCAATATTTTCACATCATAGTTCTAAAAACACCTGTATGTGGTGTGTATGTGCTTCTTTTCTCTTTTTGAGTGTATGTATGTGTTTGTAGTGCAGACATACATTTGTATGTGTGTGGGTGCACTTTAGTTCACAGGATCACAGGCTGGTGTGTCTATGTGGAGATTAGAGGTTGATGTCAAGTGTCGCCCCCCCACCAAGTTGTTCTTTATCTTTGATATTGAAGAGGGATCTTACTGAATCCCAAAGCTTGATTCTGGGTGGTCTGGTTAACCAGCTTGCTTCAGGGATTTCCTGTCTCCATCCCACCATGTTGGGATTGCAGGCAGGTTCCATGCCCACATGGCTTTTACATGGGTTCTGGGATGTGAACGCTGGTCCTCATACTTCTGTGACAGATACCTTACCTGTTGAGCCACCTTTCCAGTTTCTTAATTTACTATAATATAAATCTTATGCCTCGGAGTAGTTTTTTCTAAAAATATATACTTATTTACCATAAGCATATTCTCAAAAAAATCTAGTTATGGATAATTAATCTTTATTGTCAAATTGACAGACATTAAAGTCACCTAGGAGACACATCTCTGTGAGTATATTTCTGCAAGAACATTTCCAACACTTTTAATAAAAAAGGGGAGAACCACTCTTCATTGTGTGGCATTCCTCCATAGTCTGGGTCTCAGAATGTAAGCCCAGTAAATGCTTTCTTCCCCCAGGTTGCATTGAGCCATGCTCTTTTACCACAGCAACAGAAATTGAGCCAACCCAGCTCTGGTCTTTTTTCTTCTCTGCCATAATGGGTTGTTCCAGTCAAACTGTGAACCAAAGTGGACCTTGTCTAGATTGTTTCTTCTTGTCAGATACTTGGTCGCATAAGGGAGAAAAGTGACAGAGGTTCTTGGGTCTGAAAGGCTGGGAAGTTGGCATATGAAATCTGACCATTCAGTTCACAGGCTTTCTAAATTAGTTTAAAGAAAGAATGTTGAAGATTTTGAAGCTGTAAGCTACAGAAATGCTTGCGTTCTATTACCAAAGAATAACAGACTAGTCTGGGATGAGACGAAAATGCTGACAGGAACGTGGACAGCAGATTATAGCCACCTGAAGTTTCAGAATAGAACAAGGACTTTACTGAAAGTAAGACTAGAGGCCATTCATGTGAGAGTCTGAATATAAGTCTTAAATAAGGCTGAATTAAAAAGTTATAGATTAGCTGGGTGTAGTGGTGCATGATTTTAATCCCAGTACTTGAGAGGCAGTGGCAGGTAGATCTCTGTGAGCTGGAGACTTGCCTGGTCTACACAGTGAGCTCTAGGACAGTCAGAGATACATAGCGAGACCTTAACTTGAAAGAAGAAAAAGAAAGTTATGGACTGAATTGGTGGAGGAAATTTCATGACATTATTACATCTAGGCTGAGTCAAGGCTACTACTCATATTCTTAGTCATACTGTTAGTCATATCGACAGTGACAGAACAGAAAAAATATGAAAAATGTGCAGTTTGGTGAGGAAATGAATGTGTCTGAGTTTAAAGCTATAGGCAAAACAAATGGAAAAAAACCACTGTAATCATTACAGAGAACAGCATTACTTAAAGACAAACATTGAGCTTTGGACTAGACCTCAGGACTAGAACTAAGGGTATCCTGGAGCAAGAGCCTGCCCATTGAAAGCTCCATCTTGTGAAAGACAAATTCATTTGGAAGAAGACAACTTGAGCTGAGAAGTCTACTTTACTTCCTACTCAAACCCAATCCCCTAGGAAAGTGTTTCCTGGTTCAGCCACTGACATACAGTAGCAGGGCTATGATAGAAGAGGGCCGGATTGTATAAAGAGCCAGCACAGAGCTTGGTGGCATCTTCTGGTGTATGCCAGATGTTGCAGACATGCAAAATGCAGCAGTTATAGGATTATGGAAACTTGCAACAACTCCCAGAAAGCCTCTGAGGTCAAGCAATGTGCAGCAGGTTCAGATTGTCTCCTAGGAGAACCTTGGAGGTTACTGCATGGAGCTGTGGAGCTAGAACTTAATTAACAAAGGAGAACCCAGGATGTTGGCAGTACCAAGGCAGGGAGAGATCTGCTGAGAAAGTCTCCAAGTGGATACATGGGATCCCTCTTGCTACAGGGGACAGGGTTAGCATGTTAGGGCTACCCAAGACCACTGAGGTCCAGACGAGGTGACAGATTCGTGTAAGAACATATTGGGTTCTAGACCAGAGTTCTCAGGCTACAATAACAGAAGCAACCCTTTGCTGTCTGACAGGAACTCTACTGAGACCATTGTCTGTGAATCTCTAGCTATGATCTTTAAAGTATCAGGATTTCTCACTGGGGGAAATGAGTTTACATGAAAGGGGGTATTAGTGGGCATATATTCGGCTCCCCAAACTCCTTCCTGCCTCCTGCTGGGAATTACCCCTTTCTTCAGAGAATTGTAAGATGAAACCCTCATTCCTGCTGGGCTGCCTGTCTCTGGTGCTGGGATTTCAACCCCCTCAATGCCCCTACCATGCTGACACCTGTCTGCCTGTCCATGATGTTAATAATGCTTCTGAAACTTTTTACCCCTAACAACCCATCTCACTGTCCCTCTTGAACCCACATCTGAGACCTTTCAATGTGCAGTTGCAGGATTTGGTGTTTTACATGTTGACTTTTAGTCTTCCTTCAGCTCATAGTTTCCTCGCTAGTCTGCAATTTATTTCTTTTGGAATGGGAATGTTTATTCTGTGCTATGGTATTTTAGGAGAACTAACTTTTTTTTTTTCTTACCAGGGCTCACAGTTAAAAGACAACCTTGAATCTTACCAGGAAATTTGAACTTTTGAACAATGGTGCAGACTCTTGCAGCTGAACTAACTGCATTATGAGATGGCCATGGATGAGGAGACATTTAGGAAAAGGGTGGAAAGTTATAGTTAAAATTGATGTTTGAGGTATCAAATTGACAAAGCATAGATTTATGCTGATTAATTTTTATTGTCAACTTGACTAGATTTGGAATCACCTGAGATATCAGTCCGATGTGTCTGGGAGAGCATTTCTAGAGAGATGAATGTGTATGACACCATTTCATGGGTTAGTATCTCACTGAATAAAAATAAAAAGGAGAAATCAAATTGAATACCGGTCCAGCGGGGAAAGACAGTTCAGAGTTTCCTCTGTCTTATATTCTTGCTGAGGCCATTCCTGGTTTAACTAGAATCTGATCTCCTTATGGAGAATCCCATGGGGAATTATCTAACTCTTCTAGAAACCTCAGGTCAGAATGTCCTAGCTAATGTCATTGTTAAAATTGCTTATGCAGACCCTCCTAAGGATAACAGCTATCTTAGTGCCTCTTTTTACAGAAGCCTTTCTCGACTGGCTAACAGCTCATCTTAACTTTTGTTAAAATTGCTTGCTTCAAACTGCTCACTGTATGAAACACCTCCATTTCGTGCAGCTGGACAAGGTTTCTGCCTTTAAAAACCCAGTGTTGGGGACACTTGGGACCATACCTGGGTCCCTAAACACCTGGGTGTGGTCTCAGTCCGTTGGAATAAAGACTGGATTGCCCATATGCTGTAGACACTGTGGTCCTCTCTGGTGAGCTCCGGATAACACTAGCGTACATCTTTCCTTCCTGACTTTAGACACACTGTGACACACACACAGCAACATTCCCATACAAAGACACAGAATAAACATTTCCATTCCAAAAAGCATCCCCACCTCCATTTTGTTCAGTCAAGGGCCTGCTGCCAGGGAATGGTTCCATCCACAGTTAAGATGCTTCTTCCCATATCAACTAGTGTAATCAAGATAATGCCTCAGGAATGTCTAGAGGACCATCTCCCTAACTATTCTGGATTCTGTCAATTAACGACACTTTGTGTGTACATTATCTCAGTTTGTATCCAAGAATTTGACGTAGATTTTTAATAGCATATAAAATATATAACAATATCAGGAAATAAGTGAAAAAATTAGCCAAAGGGGAAGTAAGAATAGTGAAGTCGTCAGGTAAACTGAAGGTGGCTGACAGAAGCCTATGTATGTATATTTACATCTTGCACACCAGATCAGTAAGAGAGGTACATGGTCCTCCTCCTTGAAGGCTGCTCTCTGATTAAGGTAGAAGATGAAAAACATGATAAGTTCTTTAGTTTAGACAGGGAGATGGGCATGCTGGACAACAAAAGGCTCAGAAGGGAAATGGGGCCAAGCTGGCCAGTCTCCAACTGAGATGGAACCCTGACTTATATCACAGTCATCCTTGATATCTCCTCAGTACCTCCCAGTAACACCCTGACTACTTACCAAGACCCAAGCAAGAAACTCTGAGTCCCGATTTCCCAAGGTTCCTAGAACAAAACCAAAACAACACATAGTTATCACTTCCACATGTGAAGCAGCACACAACTTAACCCTGAATACTATTTCTTCACAAGAGCTGAGGCACAGGAGGATGCATCCATGAGGAGGGTGTACCCATGATGCTGGGAAGTTCCTCTCTTTCTTTGCTATTCTCATTGAATTCTTATTTCATTTTGTCATTGAGAAACGCAAGATCTTTTTGGGATTAGCATAAGAACAAAGTAAAGCTTTTCAATTTTAAATTGTCTTTATTAATTTGATTCTACATTTACTGTGTCTCTCTCCTTCCCCTTAGAATGTATATTTTTTCCAGAACAAGGGGATTTTACCTTGTTTACTAACCAATTATGGATCATTCATCACAGACATGCCACAGAATATGCACTTAATATATATCAACTTACTGATTTCTAAAACATAATATTACTTCCAGGTTAAAAACACACATAAAATCATCTTTACTATAATCTATTTTTATACAAATTTGCATAAAATTAACACAGGAAGTTCAGATAACCAGGTAAAGAAGGAACCTTTAATTATTTTTCAACATTTTTTTTGTTTCATCCCTAAAAATTCACCAAATAAAAGAAACTCAGTTTTATAATTTTGCATAGAGATGGAACCAAGTGTTGCAGCTTTTATTTACATATAAGTTTTTATGGTACTCCAGAACCAGAGGGAACACCAAATTTCCCACCCAGCAAATGTCTCATAGAACCTTGTGTAGAGCAAACCAAGGAGGCAAAGCTGCAATAATTGAAAACTAGGGAAAAATTATCTCCTATTCTGATCCCATGCTGTACAAGTCCCTCTCAACTTCTGCCACAGAGTGACACATTGGCCACCTTATCAGCTTATTCTCCTGACTTCGCCATATGCTTTGGTTCCTTTAGAGTTGGTAACCAGTACTTTTATTTTTGCACGATTTTTTTCCTCTTGCTCTTTACTGTCTATAAAATGTCACCAGAGTGATACATGTAATTTCATAGCTAGTCAAGTATTTATCAGAATGCAGAATTGAAAGTTCTGGGGTTTTGACCCATTGTTACATCAGCTGAGTAACCCTTAGGAAAGCTTCTAGGTTTTGATTTCTTCATTAATAGAATGGGATATTATCTGTGGCATTCATTTAGTATCATTTTTATGTGAATGGAATCTGGTTAACTATGATAGTGTTATCCAGTATAAGCCAATACAGAGAGTGGAGTGCTTGCTGACGGCTGACCTCTAATAGATACGGTGTTGAATTTTCCCACACTATTTGGATATTTGCAAGTGGAAGAAAACTTGTATTCAAGTACATGTGAAACATCCTTTGAACTACTAGATAGGAGAAAAGTAAATGAACATCTTCCATAAAAAAAATTTGTAAGACATTTGTGTCTTTGATTTGTGTATGTGTGTGTGTGTGTGTGTGTGTGTGTGTGTGTGTAGGGGCTGGGGAGATCATTAGATGTGCAACTGGGATATTTTTGGTAGTCTGAAAATCTGCTTACAACCTAGAGCAAAAAATAGTTTAACAAGGAGAATAAAAACACAGCATGCAGGATGAAACAAAGCATAAGTATAATGTAAGTGAATACTCAAGTCTTCCAGGTAAGACATCCAACACAGATGAGGAAATGAATGTTTAATGAGAGGTCACCATGCTCCAGGCACAGCTTTGGGACACAGTGGTGAACAAGATATAGCTCTCTACTTTGCAAAAACACAAAGTCCAAGGAGGGACAGGGAAAAACATAGTATGTTATCACAGTTCAGTGTGTGTGCCCCGTCAGAAATCTTTCAGAGCAGGGGGCAGGCACGATGTGCTTGTCATGAGGAAGCCAATCTAGACAAGGCTTCCTTTGGAACTTTAACTGCGCTTAGAGATTTTGAGGATGATGATGATGAGGAAGAGGAGGAGGAATAACAATGCAAAACAACACAGATAACAATAACAATCAACCAACAATGCAAAGAAAAAAAAGGCAGCCCTAAGGCTCAGTCTACATAGATCAGAGTTCTCTAACAAGTCCAAAAACAGCAAGTTTGTGTGGCTGAACACTTAGCAAAAATTCCCCACCCAAGGCAGAGACCTGCCCCATTTTCCCTTTTGCGGTGACATAAGATGATTAATGAACAGTCATGATTGGAGACTGGACTAGGAACTGTCAGTGAAAGCAAATTGCCAAATAGTAAGAAGTAACCATAGCCCATTCCCTTTCCATTGCTATTTACCCGTATTTCAGCCTTTCTGAAAATGACATCATAGGAAAATGTTGGATGGAAGGGATCCAGTGACCACAGGCACCATCTGAGCCTTTGTGTTTTTGTGTTTTACAACTCTTTAATCTCTGTTACATTTTCTAAGTTTTTTTTTTCTACAGCAAATGTTTACTAAACTTATGTGGTCATTTTAAAGTGGTTTTCCACACTTTAGAGGTTTCTGAGTCTTTCAATATAGTGCTCTTACTTTGTCTACTTTCAAGACGTTTACCACATAAATAGTTCTTAACACACAATGATACTACTCAATTTACAGATGAAGAAGGTGAAGGGGAATGCCATTCACCATTCACACGGGGCAAGAAATCCCAATAATGTTGCAGTTATACCAAGCAGAACAATAATATTTTTTTCCCTGAGAGTCCATTGATGTGAGTCAGAAACATGGCACTGACCAGATACTTTGGCCCATTTAAACCTTGCTACATGACCGAAGCCCAAACTCTCGACACATGTGACCCAATGAGTCCTAGCTGTACCCTTCAGTCTTTTATGTGTATAGCAACAACATCCAATAACCAAGTGCTTCACTCACACTGAACTATAATGTATCGTCTGGATCCATTGTGTCACCCAGGTAGAATTTTCACAAAGCCCATCATGATCTTTTGTGACATTACATAGACAAATGACTTTATAATATTTCAATTTATTTCTTAATTCCTAAGAATTCATGAAAGAGGGGCAGAAAGTGACTTAAAGCACATTGGATTTCCAACTACCCCAATTCCTTTTCCATTTGATCCAAAATAGTCTTGCTGCACAGGCTTTCCTATTTAACTGTGTCAGATATACCAGAAGGAAGTCTCACCATGTTCATTTTTAGTATCTGTTCTTGTTCAACTCAAAAATAAAAGCTCCCCTTTCCCAGGTGAACCCGAAATGCTCTGAGGCTAATATTAGAATCGAATGACATCAATATGGGGACATGGGGCACTTAGTTCTGTCAGTCAGATTTTTGGAAACCCTAAATGAAAGCCTCAGTGAAGTCATTGGGAGGGAGGCTATGGCTTGTGGAGGGCTGGAAGGTTTGTTTCTGCTTTCTTTTGGGAGGGAGTTGTTCACTCCCTGAACACACGGACGCGCTTATTCTCTTGCATTGGTTAATGCCTGCTATTGTTTTATGGTGCACCAGGCTCCTTTTTCTCTGAAGGCAATAATAGAACAGTGTGAACTGAAATGAGGTGTCATTTCAGCCTAGTAGCGCATGCCTTTTTTCTGCTCCTAGCTTCTCTGCACATTGGAGATGCTAAAAGAGGAAGATTAGCAGCCCAAATGTGTTGTTTTAAATTGCCTGCTTCTGGATGAGTGTATCTTAGATATTATTCACAGTTTTAAACCACTAGGAAGAAAGGAGTAGCTAGCTAAAATTTATACCTTGCATTTGACCAAGAAAGAAGCACATTACACTTGATAAAATCCTCAATTTAAAGGATGTCACAGCAGGGATGGACTGAAAGCATATGTAAGAAGCTCCAGTTGCTGTGTAGGTGGCGGACACAAGTCGGATCTGACCTGGTTTTCCTGTGGCCAGAACACGACACTGATCATGATGTCATTTGCTATCTCAACATCTCTCTAACCCTCCTACACTCCACTCTGCACCATGTTTCACCTGAAAATTACTAAGCAAGTCTATTTTTTTTAAAAAAAATGTACATTTAACTTTCTTAAAACAAAAACAAAACAGAAATAAAAACCATAATCCAAACTATATTCATCTGTCAAGGCAGATGGTAATGAGGGTCATATGGTACATTTCTACACTGTGAATGTGACTACAATTGCTGAGTAGGAGCCTTGAGCTAGCCTTAGAGGAGGGGCTGAGTAGCAGGTGCTTACGTCATAGCAGGGGTGATACATAGTAAACTGAATTGACCATTTGATCATGTTATTCTATAATAGTTTTGGCCTGGGGATGTCTTCACAAGTTGAGGCCTTGCATGATCAAACTGCAGCTAAATGGTATGTAAACTCATTGTAAGTGTAACTGAAGTGCATACATTGCTAACAAATACCTGAGTATTAGACAATCACAAATTGTCAGCTGCTTAGACTGTGCTCAGATAAAGAAAACACAAATCAGTCTTAGTGTTAGCTGTTTGCCAAGCAACTGACCCTATCCCTCACCCTGTCTTAGAGATACTTGTCCACATTGCATAGTAGAATTCCTAAGTTCTCTGGTTTTGAGGGCTGTCTGGTTTGCCGATAGCTCTTTGCTCATCTAAGCTCTGTAAATTCTTAGGTTCTTAACAATTATAAGAGTAAATAAAAATATAGTGTGATCTAAATATAAAATGGTGGAGTAAAGCCCAGGAGACCTCAGCCCTACACAATGAAGAACCGACTAGAAATGCTGAGAAGGGGAAAACGTTCTTCCAGGGAAGAGCATACCAATTGCTATCCAATACCAAATGATCAGCCCTGAAAATATATATACAAGTAACCATAAATGGACCGAACAGGTGTGTGTGTTTACATATATGAAGATAACAACAATGAATGAAAAAATAATCCCATGGACTTAAAAGAGAATGAGATTCGTGCAAGGAGGAAAGGAAAGGAAGAAATGATATAATTATAATGTTAGAAAATAGATTATCCTGTGGTGGAAGATTGCCCAGTAGAGGCAGCCAGGAAGAACATTTTAGGCAAGTGACATTCAAATCTAGAGCCTGAGGGCATAATGGATACAGCAGGGACCAGCATTCCAGGCAGAGTGAACAGCATGGGTGAGGGCTCAGACTGAGGAAGCATTGAAGACATAGACATTCAGGGCAGTAGACAGTAACCCCAGGTAAGAGTGATTCCAAGTAAGCGAGGAAAGTGGAAACCAGATCCAACAGAACCTTCTAGATTAGGGTGTGGGCTAGGGTTTATTATGTCTGGATAACTCCTGAAACTTATAAGCAGGAAAAATAGATCAAAAGGAGGATGAGTGGAGCTAGGAGGCTACTCAGGTGGTGCTGATGAGAGGGGACAGTATCAGTCAGATGTACAGTGGCAGGACCAGATGCTGAAGGATGGAATCCCGGAGGACTAATTGATTGAGTATAATGGTGAAGAAGAAGGAGTAATGAGCCATTCCCGGGCTTCAGCTTGGACAGCTGGGTAAAGAGGGGTGATTTCATTGAATTAGGGTGCTTTTTACTTTGCTAGGCTTTATTGAAAAAACAGAATAATTTTAATGCACCTCAGGACTTGTGGGATTGGAATACCCATGAGACATCCAAGTGACTTGGCTAGAGCCCATAAATGGCAGAGGCTTCCTTTGGATTAGGGATACCAGACACCATGAGCAGAGATAATGCCATATTCACAGAGAGGACAGGATGGATGAGGGACCTTCAGGGGGATCCAGTTTTGTGGGCAGCACATTAGAAAGAAAATGAAGAGAGTCAAAGTTCTGGGAACTAGGTGAGGCCATCAGGAGACTGCCTCAGTGGGGTAAGTTGGCAGTAATGCTGCAGGGTGCAAAGGGATCATGAGGGCATGGGCAGAAATGCCCTTCAGTTTGAAACAGCATAGCAACTGCTGCCCCTTGACTCCCGGAGAGCCCCTTCTTATTCTGGGCTCTGGCCAAGTAACTTGGTTGTCTCATTGGTGTTTCAATCCCCTTGTGCTCTAATGTGGTTAATGGTGAGTACTGTACTGAATCTGGCAGGAAGGTTGCCTCTGTTCTTTATATAATTCACTTTCTCAACTCACTGACCCTCTTTGCTGTATTCTAGCCTGGATGGACATGTGCCCAACAAACATCATGAATAAATTATATGTGACTTGAAGTTATTTGTCCAGAGCCATTAGGCAATGAGAGCAATGTTCAAAACAGGGTCAGGGAGGTAAAGGAAACAGTTCGAGAAATAATGGGCTGAAAAATTTAGCCTATTGCTTCCATGGCCACCAGGAAGAGAGACTGGAGATGGGCCATGCAATTGTGTAGATAGCAATGTGTAAGTTCCAACACTATGTGGAAGTAGGGCTTGAGAAATGTCTATCTAGGTTTACTTACATAAGCTTGCATAAGCTACATGGTGTTTTCCACATCAGAAATACCTGAATCATTGGGAAACTAGAAATCAGTAACTGTCTTAAATAGACTCTAGAATGTCTATCTTGAAGGCACACAATTCCTTTCCTTGAATATAGCTGAGAAACCAGAGAAGTACACATGTGACCTGTCACTTTGCTACCCATGGAAACTATAGGTGTTTTCCTTTCATGCAGCTATTGCTTCAGAGGTCTCAAAGAATCACATTCATCATTAATTCTCCAAACTTCTTAGAAACTGTGACATTCAACCTGTCCTAGAACTTGTCAGTTAATTCTTCAATAAACAGGCACATATATTACTAGGTTACAAAATTCAGTTTAAAATACTTTAAAATTTAGTGAGGACTCTATATATTTGATATTGAGTGTTTAAAAGTTCCTTTTCTGAGATATTTAAGTTTCATCAGGATTGTGGAGGCAGTCTTGTGTTAAGAATTTTGCATCCTGATGAAAATTGCTATCAAATCATTCCTGGTGTGTCCATGCATTTGTTGCAAAGCACTTAAACTTTGCTTTGTATGTGTGTGCTCATATGTGCTGGTACATGTGTGCTCAAGCAGGAGTGCACACATGTATGTGCATGTGAAT
>PVIH01004172.1:0-145454 GCA_004025045.1 Sigmodon hispidus
TCGAATCCGCCCCTCAGAGACCCCTGCAGTTGGTTTGCTCAGTTCACTCAGTTCAGGGTCGCAGTAGGGCTCCTAGTAGATTCCCTGAGCAGCAGGGGCTGCGGGTGTGGCCAGGTGCAGAGTTCAGCTGCCCCTGCTCCAGAGTGCGCTGGGACGCCGCAGAGAGCACAGGTCCCGGTGGCGGAACCGGAAGCAGTGTCAAGCTTTATTTTAGAAATACAAATTATAAGGTCTTGGAGATGGTTCATTCTGCAAAGTGTTTGCCATGAAGTAATTGAAGACTTTATTTCGATCCTGCACACTTGTGTAAGAAAATCTAGACTCAGTGGCACCTGCCTGATATCTCAGCCCTGGAAAAGCAGAGATCAGAGATCCTTGGAGACCAATGTTCAACCAGTCTAACTGAACCAGCAAGATCTATGTTCAGTGAGAGGTCTAGTATAAAACTGCAAGGTGGACACCACAAGAGGAAGATAGCCACCATCAACCTCTGACTTCCACATACATGTACTCGCACACCACAAACATACATGATAACTAAGAAGTAGAAATGAAAAGTATGTACTTATAAATGTTTGACTCTGCCAAACCCAAACATACCTAAAAGTTGTATCATATCTAATTTGTCACTTAAAATCTGTAACTATGTGTAATTCTTAAGAACATGTGTCTTGGGATTTGATGGCTCAATATTAAAACCACTGGGTTTTGCACTGAAATGAATGTGCTAATAAACTTTTGACTACAGGTAGCATTATCTATCCAAGAGAATCAGATGGAATTTAACTTCAAATTGAACTTTACTTGGGGTACTTGATCCTACGTTAGTTAGAGCAACTGTATTTATGTAATGGCCATAGACAGGGAGGTTGAGAATCATTAATAATCACTCTACACACATTGCTCCATTCTATCTTTACCTTTGTAAGAAGGAATAAGGCTCTTCTAAGCATGTGAAGTTGCTAATCCAGACCCCAAGGTCTCTTAGTGGCATCAGTGATCAAGCAGGGACTTTGTCCCCTAGATTTCTATTCCAGGGTCAGACCCCAGCTTTTGCTATTGTGTCATGCTTACCCCTAAAATAATTGCTACCCTATATCTATGTATGCCTACCAAAGTTTTCTATCAGGATAGTATAACTGCTGAGCTTAGTAAACACTTCTGTTAAGAACCTTGCTGTCATGAGCCTGACACCAGCTCCAATTGCCACTAGAATTAGCAGTTCTCAATGAGCCTTCGAGCTGTGACATCTTTGGAAGTCAAACAATCCTTTCCCTGAGGTTTCCTAAGAACATCAGAAAACACAGAGATTTACATTATTAACTATAATGGTAGCAAAATTACAGTTATAAAGTAGCAATAAAAATAATTATGTAGTTGGAGGAAAACATAGCATGTGGAACTGCATTAAAGGGTTGCAGCATTAGGAGGATGAGAACCACCACCACGGCAAGAAGCCTACTCTTTTAGCAAGTGGGTTTCAAGAGTTTGCAGCTATTTTCTGACTGCATTCATCTTTTATGTAACTTTATCAAAATCTTATCTGATATTGCATTAATTCCCCATCCAAAGACATAAACGCAGCATCTCTCCCTTTGCTTTCTTTTCAGCTTCTCTTCCTTGCTTTCATTCCACAGTGATGTGATGGTGTTTACATTGTCAAGGTCAGTGACACTGGAGTCTACAAAGCTATTCCATGGGATAAATCTTAATGTTAGAACTGTAAACAGGAAACAACATCAAAAACAAAAGCAAAACAAAACCAAGGAGGAGCTACATTGCATCCCATTTCCTTTCCAATATATCCATCATTCATTTGTTTTTCTGGGAATTTTTTATTCTTTTCCTCTTAGCTTTTCTTTTGTTATAAAATTTACCAGCTTTTCTTCTAATATTTCCATTCTTAAATCATATTTTAGTTTCCATGCAGTCATTTAATATCTTGTCCTTGTTCTATGTTTTGCTTTAGGTTGGTTTTGTTGTTGTAGTTTAGAAAACCTAAGAAATTTATCTAAATTATACTTTCAAAGTTTTGATCTATTTCCAGATAGAGCTCTAATTGCAATGCATGTTGCTCTCTTTCATTTCCCCCCTTTTTTCCCTTTTTGATTTCCTTGCCTTGCTTGGTCTTTCCTCTTATTTCCTACAAGAGCAGACCATAAGATCCTTGTCCTTCTCTAAATCACCCAGAGTTGAGTTTGCTTATTTGCTGGTTCCCTGGTAGGATTCAGCTCAAAATGCACTCAGGGTTAAAACAAATCCTTTCGTGGTATTTCTGCCTCCTAGTTATACTTATATACTTCTCCGTAGGCTTTGCCTAAGATTTCAGGACATATAAACAGTATCTAACCAAACAATGATCTTTTAAAAATATGTCTGAACTGTAATTGTGCATCTATATTTTAAAATGAATCAATTAGATAAATACTAATTGGATATTTTGCTACATAAGTCTTATTTAATACTGCTTTGATTATTTTTGCTCATAAGCGACAGTACTTATATTCCCCTAGTCTCTAGTTTTTAACAAACCAGTCATATACATTTCCTCCTATCTTTAAAATTTCTGACTTTTAAGGCAAAGATTATTTACTGTTGATGTTGAGTTTTCCTCAAAGGAAACTCCATGACTCCTAAAGAATATGGGTTTGGATGGAAAATTGTAGGACATGAGCATATGGATAGGGCTGCACAATGTGGATTAGATAAAAGTTGTGCTCACTTGTCCTTATTCCCTGACTTTATTTGTTATTCCTATGAAGAAGGTTCTTGGCATTCTGTAGAGCCTAGTGACACTGCTTTGCTACATCTCCTAACTGTTTAGAAAGTTTTATCTCCCCATCTTTTAAAAATGTTAATCTTGCTGTATTTTCTGAGAATTTCATACAGCAATACTGAATTTCCATCATTTCTACCACTGTTTTTCCCACCCTAACTCTTCCCATGTCCTTCCCAATTCACTCTAAAATTTATGTTTCTTTTTCCTTTAATTTTACATATATACAATTAGTGATGTCATGTATAGTTAGCACATATAGTTACATACTATATTTAATTATATTATGTGTAATCAACATATAATAAGTGTAATTATAAACATTCAGTAGGATATATAGATTCTGAATCTATGTAGTGTTGCTCATTTGTATGTGTGTTTAGGATTAACCACTTTGAATTTGATAATCAGAGGGCTCATCCTCAGAGAAAACTGATTCTCTCTTAGCAACCATTGATTGTCTATAGCTTTTAACTTAGGAATGGAGCCTCGTGAAATATATCCAGTTTACATTTACACCTCAAGCAGTATTGCCAGTATGCAGGTTTTGTTTAGGAAGCCATATTGTTTAGATATCATGTGTGCAGCTTTCCTGTCAGTTCTAGAAGACACTATCATGCACTGGTGTCCTGGCCTTTTGGTGCTACAATCTTTCAACTCCTGCTTCCATGATACTTCCTGAGCTTTGGCTGTAGATATTGTATTGTAAGTTTATCAGTTGTGGTAGGGCACCCTACAGCCACTTATTCTCTTCATTCTGGCCAGTGTGAGTCTGTAATAGTTTCCATCTGCAGCAAAAGGAAGTTTCTTTGATGAGGACTGAGAACTGTACTCATCTGTGGATCTAAGGTTAAGTATTTAGGATACAGTTAGAAATTATGCTGGTTTAGGAAGATGGAAGTAGTAGGTTCCCTTCTAGTGTCTGTGGGCCTCTCCAGCCATGGCCAGGGTTTTAGTAGCAGGCTTGACTTCCCTTTTGTTGAGTGGACCTTAAGTCCAATTACATAGCTGTTGATTACACCCAACATAAAAGTGCCACTATTGCACCACTGAGTGCTCCTTCAGTCGTGGTTGTGATTCATAGGTGTTATACATGGCTAAGAACTACTGATTGCCTTTATCCCTTGACAGCATGCATGCAATCCTCTGATAACATGATAGCTAGTCGTCAGTGAGGAGCCTTCTGAATCATTTTCAGCTTAATTGTTCCAAGTCCTGGTCCAAAACATGTGGTGTTTTTAACATTATATTCTTACCCTCAGCTTCTCTTGCTTCCACATCTTAATAGTTACTTGCTGTCCTTTAATGGAGACATTGAAAAGTATATTGATGTAATAAGTCCCAACCCTCCATGACTGCACATGTATCTGTTTTCACTTTGCTATCAATTGAAGGATGATTTCTTGAAATAAAAAAAGCAAACTAGTATGATCAGAGTGCCATATCAAAATGAAAGCTACCTATTTCATCAAAGACACTCAATGTCAAAGGCTCTTTATATCTTATATCTGAGAGATATTAAAGTAAGATCCCATTTGGAACTACATGGTTATAAAATATATGACTTTGGTGCAAGAGACATGTAGCTCAATTTTGCTTTGTAATTAAATTTCTATTCTAATATTTTTTTGTTGTGATCTTATTTTGTCTCTCTTTAGAAAGGAAAGTCATTTTATACTTGTTCTGAAAACTTTGGAACCATAAAAAGTCATTAATAGAATGCAGATGTAAAAGCTAAATTAGCTATTGGAGATTGGGATGATCAATTATATTTGTACTCTTGGACTTTTCTTTGGATGCTGCTAAACTATTCAGAAATTTCTGAATTCATTCCCATTATTCACTAGGAACATAGGTTCAATACTAACTCATGTATATTTTGTCTTTTACTTCACTTGGAATCTAGTTTCTGCTAGTTCTAGAAACTCTTCTAGGAAGAATATATTTTTTTTCATTTCTCCTGCACATCCTATCCTTCAAGGTCAAGTGGACAAGGTAATTTGTGTTTCCTGGATCTTTTTTTCTCTGGTATTTAAAAAGAGACTTTTGCAACAAATTAACTGACTTGAAGTCTCCCCACTCTCAGTTCTGGGAAGGGTTCTCAATTTAATGTAAAATATTGTGAGAGAATTTGGTTATAACTTTGAGACTTCATAGGCATGATCTAGTGTTTTTCTGCGGCCAGTAGAAACCATATCCTTAACTGTTTAAATACACCCACTGGTGCTTTTACCCATACCCAGAAGGTACATCACTGGATAAATGAGTAAATTTTCAAATAGTTCTACATTTGACCCCTGTGATAGGCAGGATGATGCCCTGCCCAGTTAAGTGAACAGTCTCATGCTATACCCAAACCTGTAACTATATTTCCCGACATAGCAGAAGACTTCTCACAATTTATTCTGGGATATCCAGCTGCAATCAAACCTCTATACACCGCAAATTTTTTAATAGCAAGAATCTTGCAGTCTTTACTACAATATTCTCAGGAGTTCAGATCATATTATATTAATCTTTTAAATCCATTAATGTAATATCTTAAACCTATCTAGAAATACTTATTAATGTCACTAGTAAAACTTGGCTGTATCTTTCCAAAATGTGTATATTTAAGCTCTACTGTCCAATGTGATTACATCTGGAGACAGTGCCTTTAAGAGAACATCAAAGTTAAATGAGGCCCTATGGAGGGGACTCTAGGCTAATAGGACTATAGCCTTATAATAAGAGGAAGAGAAATGAAGTACCATGAAGGGCACACAGAGAATGTGGCCAACTGTAAGTCAAGAAAATAAATAATGTCTTCTTTGAAATTCTCAGTCTGTGCAGTTTTGTTATGACAGCCTAAATAGACTAGTGAACGCACCTGAAAAGGATATTTATTTCTGCAGAGGATGCATATAAGCTCCTGACATGCTTCATTATTTCAACTGAAAGGAAGTTGAGTCAGATGAAAAAAAAATAGCCATTTATCTACATCTATCGCAGGTTTTGTGTGTGTGTGTTTATATATGTATATATATATGTGTGTGTGTGCATATATATACATATATATGTATATATATATATATATAGTCTGTGACCTCAATAAGCCACAAGCCTAATGCTTACCTTTGTCATTTGTGTCATTTTCATTTTTGAGACACATTATTTACCAATCATGTTCTGCTTCCAGTGACAGTGTATATTTCATTTGATTTTATTTGATGATGATTTCTGATAATGCATATTTGGGGGGATTAAAATGAATCTTACATTCTACAATAAATTTGATAGGAAGCAACTATATTTCTGTCTGCTCAAGCAAAAACAAGCCAGCAGGTCTTCAGCTTGTCACATTCACTCTACCACCAGGGAACCTACACTATCGGAATGTGTTAAGAGTCATTTGCACTTTAAAATTATCACTAACATTTCTAGAAAATGTTCTCATCAATGTGACAGCTACCTGCCAAAGAATAATAGGGTTTATGTTTCAAACCAAAGACCAGCACTATCAGGTCAAAATGTAAAAATCCAAGAGGAGATACATTAAATTCAGCACTGAATGACTTTAATCCTAAGAGCTGTCAAAAGAAGCACTTCGTTCCCCCATACAAAACTGATCAACCACAAGAAGAATGTCTAAGTGGATCTAACTGGAAACAGAATCATTTATGACTGTATAGCTCAAGGTTGGCATGATGAATTATAGCTGGAAGTAAAATGGTCACATAAACTACAGTATTTAAGTGAAATACGTGCTGAGAAGTTCCTCATGAAACATCACTGGTGTTCAAAACCGTCTCCTTACAAACACCATTGAAACTGCTGACTTTCAAGGTTGAATCCCTTTGAACCCACTGCAGTGATGACTCAACATGAGTTGGTAAAGACATAACTACCCTTTATCAAAAGGAACCTGCTTATTGACTACCTCGTTCAGAGAGTTGGAGATGTTTACACAGATCTAAACAAAGGTCACTTATTAACCCTCCTAATCTCAATAGCACTGTTTTAGAAATAAATAGCATTTCTGCCAAATAAGTGACTCCTTTCAAGTCAGGGAAGAACAGCACTGTCTTGCCAATAATTATGTACTTCACCTTTACTGTGACCTTTAAACTCCTCCTTCAACTTGAAATGCATTAAACTTGCCAAATAGGAACATCCAAAGTGTATGAGCCAGTCTATTCTGTCTGGGAATTTGTTATTGAATGATGCTGAAGATACCAAAGTAACAAAAATATGGCTCATGGAAAAAGGTTGTCATTGTCTGACACACAATTTCAGTGAATGGGTTACACATACAAACATTTAGTGTGTCAACAAAGATTCTTAGCATTGCTGATCCACAGAATGCATAACAGTTCAAACAGTATACCTGTCTATACTTTTCTTCATTTATTTATTTGATTCAAGCAATCAACATAGAATTTAGAAAACCCTGAATAATTTAAAAACGTCCTGCCACTCACTATTACTACTGAGTCATGCATATTCTGTCTGTAGTAAAGTATGTCCAAATGCAGGAGGGCAACAAATATACATTAGAAAGCAGAAGCTTATATCCAATGCAGGAGCATTTTAGCTAGTGTTCTCAGCAAACAGTCATCCAGATCTCTATGCAAAGTCTTCCCCAAATCTCTAAACTTAAACTCTCAGAAACATGAAATGTTTCCACAATGTGATTGATAACAGTCCTATAGCATTCTCAGATGATTCAGAAACTTGAATGAATGTCAGATGTTAAAAGTGGTCTTTTGGGATGCTGGGGTATTGGCAGCGCAATTATTTTGACTCTAGGTTTTAGTTATCAGTGAAAACTAACTTATGATTCAGCAGGATAAACACTCACACTGATGCCTTCATCTTTAGAACTGTAAATGTGAAACCTTGTTTATTTGTGTTCTCAGTTGTTAGGCTTCATACAAAAAGTTTATCTATTTCTATAATCATTTACTTACCATTTGAATTTTCCCCTCTTCAGCCTTCCTACTATAGTGGTTTAAAGATTATCTCTGTGATAATCTCAGTCATAGAAAGAAAGTGTTTGTATTGTGTCAAGTGTAAACAACAGATCCATTAAAGCATCAATTTCTCATATCTAAGTAGTATTTTTCTTCCTCTTTCTTGACAGCACTTTGTATAACACAGCTCAATAATATATTTTAATTTTAAAGCAATTTTTGTGAACATGCTTGAAACTTTTCTATTTGAGTCTTTGTCTAGAAGCAGACATATAATGGAATGGTAATAAACCTAGTTATTTCTACAACCAAATACTAAGACCCAATCCAGAATATTCAGTTGCAAAGCATCTGTACTTTTAACAAACAAACAGCAGAGTAAGAGCATTAGATGGTGAAGTTTTGCAATCTCCATACGAAACTGGGATCTTAAGTTCCTATAATATTTTACCTAGAAATCTTTTACTGGGTTAATAACACATGATGAGGAAAGGTGGCTCTATCCTGTAAATATATACACATGTCTGAGTACTGATAGGCATTTTTTGGTGGAGATGTGTTATTCTAAAATTGGCATAATCACAGTTTCTACCTCATTTATGACCGGCAAAAAAATGCATAAAATATCATGCACAGCTGCGGTCAGAGGGAAGATTCAGTTTGGGCTTTGTGCGAACTTGACTTTCTGCCAGTGCAGCTACATACATCATCTGAGGCTGTGCTTAAAAGGATAAAATACAGTTTTAATTCTTGTGAAAAATTTATATTTTCAAAACGAAATAAAAATGTTAAAATAGATCATAAAAAGCATTAAGTCTCTCCCTCCCCCCTCTCAGTCCATTTTTTGTTAATATAATATTAAAGGGTTAGCAAAAGATGAGAAGGCCATAAAATTAAAGGTTAGGATGCAGCTTTAGCTGTCCTCAGAGCGAGAAGGTATCTGGCAGAATCGCATACACCTTTTCATTATTCAGACAGCCCTGTTGGGAATATTATACATGAACAACCTCAAACACCCCTGCTGGTTTCTTTGAGAAATCTCAAAGGCCACAGTGATAGAGAACAGCATGAGAAAGCTCCTGTGGAAAGACGACATTTTCATCTCAAACCCAAAAGCACAATATATAGCACATAGTTTTACAAGGAGATTTCTTTATCCCTGCAGATGAGAGGGCTGACTTCAAGCATCCTGTGTATCCCTGCATCACAGCATCATCCAATGCTCAAGAGCCTTAAAAGGCCAGCTACTTCATTTCCCATTCAGGGACCAATGAAAGCAAGTGAGGAGACAAAAGTAGAGAATTACTGACAGAGGCGAGCCAAACTTGTATTCTTAGACTTTAAATAATTCTATTCTTTAGACTTTCTACCTCTATATGATACCTCTTAAGAAATATAGTATTAAGAAATAAAAGCAAAAATAATCTGTTCTCTAATTGCTTTCCTGGTTTAGTTTGCACAGATACTGGAAGCCCTGATTGCTCTGATTGCTTCCTGACTCACATTCAGCAGCTTTATCTTAGTAACTTGAAATTGGCCATTGTGGGAATATTGATACCACTGAAATTGGCAGGTGAAACAAGTCAGGGCTCCTCCCCACACTGACACAGAAATTTACCAGCACATCATGCCTGTTATTGTGCCACACCAGTAGGTAGCTCATTACCCCAGTAATACTGTTCACCTACCAGGACTCACCTGGTCCCTGACATCCTTCAATGTGAAATCCCCACCCTTCATAACACAGCTGGCCAAGAGCTTCTATGAAGCTCCATCAAAATGAAAACTAGTCTTGAGAACCACCTGTTTCTGAATAAAAGGGCAATCCCAGGATATTTGAGGTCAGCAGATTCCCGAGCAGGCAGGTTTTACAGCTAGTTACAGAGAGCTAATATGTCTGATGTTTTATTCAAAGCTTGAAATTCCAAAGATTTATTTCTTTTAATTGAAATAATGCATGATAATTTTAGTCTATATAAATTATACATAGTTTATCATTAGACTAAATTTTGCTATTCCAGCCGACACTTTCTTCCTCCCTCTCTCTCTCTCTCTCTCCTCTCCTCTCTCTCTTTAAAAATTTATTATGCATACAGTACTCTATTTGCCTGTATCCCTAAACCCTAAATGCCAGAAAAGGGTACCTAATCTCATTGTAGATGGTTGTGAGTCACATGGTTGCTGGGGACTGAACTCGGGACCTCTGGAACAGCAGTTAGTGCTATTCTTAACCTCTGAGCCAAAGATAGTTTCTTTTAGGGATAAAACAAAAAGCTTAGTAAGAACTGTATGGAAGGTGGATTCTGCTGGAACCAGAAAAGTCATTTTTGTCAACTTGGAGCAAGTAAATATCATTAAGAGACCTGAAGACAGGAAGGCTGGAGTTGGATCTCAGCTCTGACTGTGACTTATGAATTTTTTGACTTTGTGCAAGTTACTGACTTCTTTAAACCAAATTTTCCCCATATAAAGAAAGTAGATTAGACTTTTTCACTTTTGCCCATCTAAGAATTATATTCAGCAGTTTTCCATCCCCTACCCCACATCATCAGTTTTTAAAAGGTAGTTCTTTGGCAAGATCATACAATGTGTTTAGATAATATTTATCTGTTCCCTCATTCTATTTCCCTTCCTTCTCCATCCAACTTTGTGTCCTTTTTTCACATTACTGGAGTCCAATGTATGCTGCATATGTACTCTTGAATGTGTGGCCTTCCACTAGAACAGTTGGAGGTCACATATCAGATATCCTGCATATCAGATACTTACACTGCTATTCATAACAGTAGAAAATTAGAGTCATGAAGTAGCAATGAAATAATTTTATGGTTGTGGAATATCACAATATGACGAACTGTGTTAAAGGTTCATAGCTTCAGGAAGGTTGAGAATCACTGCACTAGATCATGAGCAACTAACCAGGGGGCCACACCCTAGAAGCAATCTGACCCTCTTTATCCCAGCAGCTATCAAATGTCTTATCCCCATTTCTATAAATAGGACTTGATGACCATTTCTCCTTTCCATATTGGGATTTGGTCTGGCTTAAGGTTTCACAGATCTTGTGCACGCTGTCACAGCCACTATAATCTCATATGTACAGCTACCCGGTTATGTCCAGAAGATACCATTATCCTGTAGTCCATGTCCTCTGGCTCTTACATTCTTTCTGACCTCTCTTCTGCAATGATTCCAAGACTTGGGAGGAAGCAAGTATCATATAGATGTCCCATTTGGGGCAGAGAATTCCATAGTCACTTATGTTCTATACCTTGACCAGTTTGGGGTCTCCATGTTAAATTATTACAACTAGAACAAATAGAAGTTTCTCTGATAAAGGCTGAGAGGTGCATTAATCTATGAGTATAGAAATAAGTTGGGTTCATACTCCATCCATTTACCAGTAGATTCTCTCCTAGAGCTGAATACTTATCTAGCCACAGATTTTTGGCACTGATAATGGTGCCATGTATGATTTTTGTCTTATGGAGTAGACCTTAAATCTATTCAGAAAGTTGTTGGTTACTCTCATGATGTTTGTGCCACTATTACACCCATAAGCTTGGTATTATATGTCAATAATTATTACAGCTTGTAGAACTCACAGATGTGTAAAATTAGTGATTCTTTGTCTCCTCAAGTAGTGTGCATAGAACCTTTCAGTGCTGTGAAAACTAACCAGTAACCAGTAGGAATGAAGCCTCCAGGTCAGTGCCTACTCATGTCTTGATTTTTATGACTCAAGTACATTGTCTCCAGCAATCTTGTCTTACCATCAGTTTGTGGAAGGTAACCAAGAGCATTGGCAGTAGCTATAATGCTTTGTAGTTTGTGGTATCTCACTGGCCTAAACTCCAAAAGATGTAACCCATTCCTGGTGCTGGACTATTTATTTGTCATTTTATTGTGTCTAGTAGGGACATTGCCCATTATAAGGTAACTCCCTTTTCAATATATATCCATGTATATTATATTATATATTGTATGCTATATAATATGTTGTATATTATATATACATGAATATACATATATAGCTTATATATATGTACATATATATATATAAACTTTGAATAGAGTTTAAGTTATCAATAAATCTCTATATGGAGAACATCATTGATCAAATTTTTTCCTCATTTTATTTGACCTAAGACATAATATTTTTCTTTAAACTACATTCTTCATTTCTATTTCAATATTCAAGACCCAGGGTTTTCTTTCTACACATAGGTCTCAGAGCTATAAAGAAAAGAACTATATGTAGTATGCCAGAGGGTGATAGTGAAGTCCAGTGAGGAAGATGGAAGTATAGGTAGAAAGAATGACCTGATGTGGTGGGAGGGAGAAGGGACCTTGAATAAGAATATACAAGGATAGAAAATGTGACTTCTTTGTTCATAATAATAATAAAGAAAAGAAAATATATCAGCCAGTAATTTCCAACTACTACATTTGAATTACCTGGGGAGCTCTAGGAAATCATAATGTAGCTGAGGCAAATAAATAATCTCTAGGGTGAGACACAGACCTGTGGTTTGGGACTCCCTGGGAATTCTCATTCTACAACCAAGTTTGAAAATGTATTTAGATGGAAGGAGAAGTAAAGACACTGAGTTAGGAGGAAATAGTTGAAAGAAAGGCTACATGAAGGAGGCAATAGATAAATGAACACATACTAATGCTAATTCCACTAATTCAAGGAAACCACAGAGAATACTATGCTCATATATTAGGAACTCTAATGCAGTACAGAATGCTATTTAGAAGATTCCATAAAAGTCATCACTATAATGTACTACTTAAAAGATTCAGAACAGATAATGATATGATAGACTCTGGAGAAAGTATATAAAGATGAACACAGAAGTGGTTCTGTCGGACTAAAGAGATGCTTAATGATTAAGAACACCTGCTGCTCAGTCATCACGACTGGAATTCAGTTCCTAGAACCCAAGTCAGGTCACTTGTGAATGCCTGTAATTCCAAGTCCAAGAGATTCAGTGTTCTCTTCTGGCCTCAGCAAGCACCAGCAAACACATGTATGCATACACGACCCCCCCACACACATACACACACAAATAAAATAAAATAAATATTTTTAATGAGTAGTAGTTCTTTATTTTATTAAACAAGAGCACCAGAATCATATTGATTCAATCTCTAAGTCACCAACTTCTTTACTAGAAGGCAAATTTTCAGTTTCTTCAGCTGTGATGTTTATGTAATGATAAATTTATCTCATAAGTTTCTTGGAAGATTAATGTAGATTAATTCACACTAGGCAGTTAGAACAGCATTTGGTACATATTAAATATACATTAGATTAAATACATATGATGATGATGTAGTTCTTTGACAAAATTTAAGGAATTGAACTGAGAAATTGATTGAAAGAATAGACTTTCTGTTTGGAAAAATTATAATAGACGTTAAACTAATTTTCCTTCCTCTCAGCAGAAGTAGCACAAGGAACTCACAGTGTTCTTTCTCCTTCCTTGTCCCCATGATTTTTCTACTTCTAATAGTTCTCAGTAAAAAGTCATCAGGTAGCAGTACCAGGATAAGGATTACTTTTTTTCATCTGTACTGTACCTCAAAGGATTTGAGGCTAAAAGAATGTTGTCAATCATCAAATTAAGCGAGATAATTTAGATGAATTTACTTTTAATTTATAAATTGCAATGTAAATATTAACTTTCTCATCAGATAATGCGCATCTGCAAAGCCCTCTGATCACTCAGTGAAGCATCTTCCTATTTGCCACATCAGGAAGCACATTGGATTGTGTTGGAAAGTCAGCATTCCTCTTTACAGCAGATTAACCCAAAGCCAGAGGAAAGGACTTGACTGCAGTGAACAAGGAGGAAAAAAGAAAAACAAAAGAGTCAAATACTGCTTGCAAATGCTGCCATTCTTTGAAAAAAAAAAAAAAAAAAAAAAACTTAGCTTGAAAATTGCTGATTTAAAATTGCTCTTAATCTGTGTGATTGGAAAACAAAGGAAGAAGGAGGATACAAACACAAAAGTATGTGTGTGCTTAGAGGCCCAAAGCCTCTGTAAGAGCCCATTCTTTCATCTGCAATTTTGATTTACTGTCATTGCATTATTGCTATAGTGCAAGCATGCACGGATGCATGCATGCACACACATACACACACACACATACACACACACTCACACATACTTACTAAGAAAGACTCAACTGTGCACCCAACACCTTTCATGACTCTAGAGATATAAATGGTAAAACATAGTCTCTACCTTGAGAAATATGCAAGAAAGAAGTGTATGTAGATTGTTTTAATGTCACAAAAATTATGGAGTCTCAAAGTCAGTGCATCATGCTAAGACAGCACCACTCTTGGCCATGTTGCTAAGCATGATACTACAAGTAGCAAGATAGGAACCCTGGGAGAGATGCTTGTGATAAAAAGAAAAGCATTGTGAACCAGCTACAACGACTCTTTGAAAAAGAAGTAAAACAAAACACCAGTGTTTTCACCATCTAGAAATATTATAATTAAGAAAACACAGACATGTATTTTTCCAGCCCATTCTCCACATATACTTACTCAAAAAATGGAATAAATCTTCTGCCTTATTTTTCATGCTATATATTTATGTTATGCAAAATTCTTTCAAAGACACTTTCCCACATGACTTCTCTTTGAAAATGATTTTGAAGTCAGTAGCTATCTCATGCTTTGAACGTAGCATAATTTACTTAGCAGTTTCCTTATGTTGGACAGTAATGATTTCTGACCTCTTATTATAAATGACTCTCCAATGAACTTCCCTGACCATGAGTCTTTGTACATATATTCACTTAGTTTCTGAGACTGGCTGTGCAAAAGTAAAATTATGAGGTCAAAAGGTAGAAGAGTTTTAATGCTCTTGAAATATTTTTACTAAATTGCTTTCAAGAAAGGTTATACCTGCAGATAATCCAGCCAAAGATGTACAGCAGTGTTCATAACTGCATTCCTGCCAGCACCCAGTGTTATCATTTTACAGTCACTGCCAAGAAGATGGCATGCCCTAGCAAATGCATGAAGGCATACAGAACTTACATGTAACACAATCTCAACTGTATATACATATGTCTAGAAATGAATTAAAATAAATATATGAAAGTATTAGAAATGCTAGCACCTGGAGTTAGGCTAACAGGTCACTGTTCTTTTTATACAATAATAACATTCACTATTTGTTCAAAAGCCATCATATTTCAGAAAGTATGCTAGATAATTTATATGCCACTTTTTGTTTCATCCTAAAAAAAATTCTACTAAATTTCTTTAGCCAACTTGTAGAAGAAAATGTGTAAGCCAAGAAAAAGGGAGAGACGGAGCCAAGATTTCAACCTTATCTTAAGTAATTTCACAGTTCTTGCTTTTTATTCTGGGTTTTCTCCTAATTTCCATACTTTTGCTCTTTTGTATATTAGCATTTGTTCTCTCTTAATTGATCAAGAGCAGTAAATGTGAATCTCCTTTTCCAAATAGAGGTATCCTGTACCCAAACTGTTGGGAATAGACTTTGAGTCACTTACTGCTTTGGAAAAGAATCTATTCCCCGTCTTAGACAGATGAGCATAAGATATGCTGAATATCTCTGGAGAACCATAAGTTGGTCCAACATCATTACCTGGATCATTATTATTCCTTGCATTCCTGAAACTACAGTGCATGGACAGCTATTTTTCCCATCAAAGATAGTAACTAGGCCTTCTCTTGGAGTATGTCACTCTAGTCATGTAAACAAATGAAATGCATTATGGAGAGGTGCAGAAAGTCATCTAATGCTCTTGTGTTCTGTCTGCTTGCGACAGTCAGAGTGCCTTTGTATTAGCGTTCATTTTCATAATTTTAGGAAGACAGTAGACAGAGGGCAAGGATGAGATTAGCATGCATTCTTCTGTTTACCAATGACAATTTGCTTCATTATTAAGATCCAAGAAATAACTAGACCCCTTCACAAAAAATGTTTGAATATGCAATATTTTAAATATATCTTATCTGTACAAACTCAAGTATGCCTTCAGAGGAGATGTAAGGGTATATCTGGTTAGATTTAACAGCATAGGGTAATGATTGCTTTGAGATATATAATACATATACTTGCACACAGGTGAATAAAAGCCTTCATATCTCAAAAGATATGAAGCTACTTTTAAAGTTATTTTCGTTTGGGTTTTTATTAAATTTTGATATCTTAAATATTTATGCTAAGAACACAATACACAAAGCAATAAGGGGGAAATGAGAAATGTTTGCATGAAAGTAAGAAGTCCCAAAGCTAAAAATTTTTAATATTCAAAGAACACACTGACTACTTATGCATAAATATAGTATATGAAGACACATCATCAGATGCTTATACTATATAAAAATAAACATTAATAAGCCAATCTTTGTTAGCAGACTCTCAGATGGAAAGAGCCAGGTAAACATCTGTTGATTTTTGGCAGAAAAAAATTTGTTTAATGAGTTTATCATTTGTTAATGATGCTTGTCTGTATTTAAGGCCATGGTGTCAATGCCCAGGACTTACTTCCCTGGCGCCACACATTAAACCACATCACATTCTTTCACAGAAAGCATTTTTTTTTTAAAAAAAAATCTATTTATTGTAATAAATAATAGATTTATTATTTATTACAGTAATAATAAATTATTATTGTAATAATAATACAGTGTCATCCAGCATCCATAAAATTTATGTTGCAGACATTTTGGGTGTCTGACTTCTTTCTTGCCAAACTATCAGTTTTCTGGTTCTTTCCTCTTAGTCTGTTCTCAGCTGAGAAACAGACATTTAAAAACACAAAATAGCATCCTCACACTGAGAAAAATGATACCCTGTTCATGTGAAAATGCCTCGGCCTGGTTCTAGTTATCAATGTCTAAGTCTTTCTATTTTCTGTGAAATTCTTAGATCTCAGCCAAGTTCTGAGGATTTTTCTTCTTTAGTCTATACAAGATACTAAGTTTTCTCATATGTAGAAATGAAATTAAGCCACATTGGCTCTGTAGCAATAAAAAGAGTAAATAACTCCATTTTAAAAGTAATCTAATCTACAGTATTTTCATTTCTTAAGTATTTAGTAACTACCACTAGGTGCCATGCCATGACCAATGATGAGTGAAAAGTATGACATCATTGCCCCATTCAAGTTTACCTTTTAGTGAGGAAACCAAAGATGTCACATTTACAATCTCATTTATTTTATCTCACTAATGTCCTATGTCCTCAAGTGAAAGACTCTACCATCTACTCTAAAGGGATCAGACTATTGTGAGCATCAATCCAAATGCACTGTGGATAGTTATCATATAATCTTGACTCAGACAAAGGTTAGAGGAACATACACACAAAAATGATCTCATTTCGATTTCTATTTCTTCCCTGACAGTGTCAGAGCTGAGGGCACTTCAGCTGACTTTTTGTTTCTTATAAGTGTCAAGTATAAGTCAAGTCTACACACTATCAAGTAGTTTGTATTTAAAGAAGTCTGGAGGTGGTTAGAAGGTCTTCCAGGTAGAAAGAGAGAGGAGTATGAGAAAGATAATAGATGAAATCATTACTTCCTCATGAAATATTTTTTCACTAAAAAGGAATTCCATCCAAATTCATCTGTTTTTATACAAAGAAAACTCCTATCCAGAACACATTCTCTTTAATCATGTGTGTGTATGTGTGTGTGTGTGTGTGTTTGAACACATTTGTGACATACAAGGTACATGGTAGTAGTCACAAGGAGGTCAGAGGAAAACTTGTGGGAGCTTGCCTTTCCCTTGACCAGTTAGATCCTGAATGCTCAAGCTGGGGTCATCTGGCTTAGCAGCAGTTACCTTTACCCAGAACCACCTCAGAAGCTCTTTTGAATCTTAATCACTGTAAGAGCCAGAGATTTCTTTGAGAATCAAATAAAGGCATTAATACCAGGTCTGGGAGGAAAAAAAAAAAAAAAGAAAAAAAAAACCTTAGAAGGAGAAACAAATGCTAACTCTACACAGTACAAAAACCCATGGTTACGAAATCATGGCCCAAGTTTATCCATTCAGCACCAAAATATTAAAAATACTGCATTTCACAAAGTAAGTCTGACAAAATCGGCATTACCATTGATTGTGGGAAGGGAAGGCATGTTTTTGTAGTGAAAACGCCTGGGAAATACTGGATTAAATTTTTTTCTCAAAAATATGTCAACACACATCGTACCTACCGAAAATGATATGTGCAAGAAAGCCTCTAACAGCACTATTTAGGAAAGCTCTCACACACTTACGCTTGAAGTATCCGTTCTGATAGTCTTCTCAAGAGCCACTGGAAACTATTCATCACATGCCAATTATGGTCCTGGACCCATCAGTAAAGAGGATTACACAATGAGAGAAAAGTCAGTCAACAGTGTCAGCATCACCATTAATAATCATATATATACATATATTTGATTAGCTCTGATTCATATATAAAGCCACAGATAAGTGACCATCATTATTGTCAACCACAGCATATGACATCTATGGTGGGTAAGCTACGTATTTGGGAATACAGCCATTTCCTATCCCAGAGTTAGTTATAATTGTTTGGTGTGTGCGTGTGTGTGTGTGTGTGTGTGTGTGTGTGTGTGTGTGTGTGTGCATGTGTGTGTGTGTGTGATTTTTCTTTATAAAGAACTAAATAAAATAGGGCAACCCTCCTCATCAACATTTCTCCCTCTTTTTTGGCACAATTTAGAGCCTTAACTGGGATGAAATGAATAACATAATTAGTGGCTGAGACATTTAGAGGCAAACCTATACCCTTTTTAAATGAAGTCATAACAACTTATATAAGGACAAAATTCATAATACTGACAGATGGTTTCGATGTGAGTGAATTCTACCTTTGCCTGCCTAGACTACAGTCAACTAGAAGAATCTGGAAAATTCTGTTTCTTCTTCTGTTTTCTCTTCTTTGCAACTTTCTCTCCTGTTTGCCATGGACCAGCTGGCTTGCTCCCATGCTCTGAACTCTCCAGTGACTCCCCTGAGCTAAGAATGCAGTTCTTGATTCGACCTACAGGTTCCGTGCTATGTCCCCTGTCCTCACTTCTGCTGTCGCATTACTCTTCCTCAACTTGGTCTTTTCGTCATTTCTTAAACTGCTTCCCCCTGTGTCTTTTAACCTGTCACCCTCAGTGCCTGGACTACCATCAGTTGACTGTAAGCCTGTAAGCGGCCTGGCTTCTTCTCCGCTGAGTTAGTAGAAGGTGTATCTTCTACTCTCAGGCAACTCTCCTTTCCTTCCTCTGATCATTATACATTACACTATTAGGATTTTTTCCCTAAAATGTTTGTTTTTATTTGGAATTAAGTAATTGGTTACTATTAACATCAATTGTTCTAACTAGTTATCTCTCTTACATAAATGAAATCTTTGTGAACTTCTGTGCTTCATGGGGTACGGGCTGTTACCAGGCTGCTGTGATCAACCTCTATTCACTTAGCTGAATTAACTATCAGCTCATTTATAGCTCTCTTCATAAACACAGGGTAAACATATATAAAGCATCTCTTTGGGTATAGAAGTAATAGTAACAGAGAGAGGAGTGGAAGGCTTGTAACAGATAGAGGAATGGAAGGTGAGCCTATTGCATTTGCAGAGCCTTTGTTATTCTCACAGAGCAGACTCGTCTTTTTCTCTGATTGAGCCTGAATAAACCTTGTGTCGGGAGTTTATGTCTACGATCTGGCTTGAATCTCATTTGTGACATTCCAACCAATAGATAGTTTCCTTTAGTGAGAAAGTTGACATGTCTTAAAGTGGCCCTTTTCTTCTTTTAAAACTTCTGATTTTTAAAGTTCCCTAAAAGATGAGATGAAATGTGTTTCATAATAACTTCGATCCATTGGTCCCTTTTAATATTTAAACACAAGTGGAACAGGCTTAATCTCTCCTACAGACACTAGTTATAGGGTTTTTGAAGAAAGCTGTAATATCTCCTTAATGTCTCTTTTCTCCGAGGTAACATTCCTTTCAACTATTCTTAATATGCCATTGTTTCAATGGCATGTTTCAATTCTCACCAGGGAATAATCCTAATTTATATTACTTCTTTTCTCTCCTGCTTAGCAGATATATCCCAGAACTGAGCCACTTACTAGAATTAACTGGGTCATCACAGAATGAACCAGTCTTTCAAACCCATGTTCATAGTGTCTAGGAATAATATAAAATATCAACAAAGCATATCAAAACATCTAGGCAATTAAAACACAATAAGAAAGGAAAAAAAAAGAATCAGAAAAATGTTAGCTTCTGTTTGTCAACCACCCACAATCTGTAATAATTTATATTCTCTACTTGATTATTTTTCCACTAAGTCCATACACAATTCCTACCCAAAATTTTAGAGGCAGAAAGTTTATGTAGCATCTTATATAGATATATTACTAGGTATGACAAATTTAGCTAAAAAATAGTCATTACTTCGGGTACTAGGTAGTATACCAGGTACATATAAACAACATGCTCTATGGGCACCATTCGAGTATGAATCTGGTTGATGGATATGAGGAACTGTCAAGGTCACAAGCAAGATACTGGAAAAACAAAGGAGACATCCCAACCTGATTGCTACCAAAGCACCTTGCCTTTCTCAAGAGTTGTCATTAAGAGTCCTAGAGAGAATGTCAGCATTGTGTACTGTAGAACAAACTCTATCAGCTTTTTCATACTGAACACATAGAAACCGACACTCAAGAAGTTGATTCAGGTAGCTCATATCACACAATGGAGAAAAGGGAATGGCCATAAGTGCTCTGATTTCAGTGTAAAAGCCTTGTAACCAGATGATGGTTTTGATAAACACTGGTACTATTTGCCTTAGGGGTTTGTTGGTGGTTGTGTTTTATATTAAAAGTGGTCAGTGGAAAGTAAATGCTCAGAATGATTATTTTAATATACTTTTGAAAATCATTTTTTGTGAAGCATATAAGAATGCATTTGAGTTGACATTCACAGGCATGAAAATAATGGAGATGACTTATATGAGACCAAAGGGCAAAACTCATTGAACATTCTTTGTATAGGGTTGAGAAGGAAGGAAATAGTTTTCTTTAGGGAAGAGCATACCAATTGATTGTCTAATACCATATTATCAGCCCTGAAAACATATATGCAGGTAATAATATACAGACTGAGAAGATTATATTTAAGCATATGTGTGTGTAAATATATGTACAAATATATTCCTAATATATATCATATAATAATAATTAATGAAAAAGGAAGGCATGAACTTGAAAGAGATCAAGGAGGCATACATGGGAGGGTTTGGCAGGATATCAGGAAAGGAAAAAATGATGTAATTACATTATAATCTCAAAAAGAAAAGAAAAACTTAAAAATCACTTATACCAAAGTCTTTGCCAAGTCCAAGTCTTGACCCACTAAGTTGTGAAACTTCTCTGCAAACTGTCTACTGAGTCAAAAATGCTCTGAGTCATTGTCATTATTTCACTGTTCTGACACAGAGTGCCACCACAATGTTTGAGGAATTCAAACAGTAGCTATGTTTTTTTTTAAATTTTTATCTCAAATATAAGATCCAGACAATCTCCTATGCTTATCTGCTAATGTGACAGAAGCTTAGGCTCAGCCTTGTGCTGTCTCATCCCTCCTCATCAATAACACGAACAACTGTCATTCTGAGAAGCCTCCATCATGAGATTAAACAATGCAGTGCATTGCAGAACATCCCAAGTTTCCTACAGGCTGCTGTGTCTTCAGGTCCTATGCTGAAAAAGTAGCAATAACCATGTTACAGCTATGAGAACTACAGCAGTTCAGAGAATCATTCATCGTGTGGGGGAAAGTGAAATTATTCTGTACTTCAGTCTCCATTTTCTTTGCAAAGTACTTGAAAAATGAAGGTGTGCCAAGTGGGGCGCCAGCCAAACCTTCTTTCCTCCTCAGCTCACCTCTCCTCAGCTAAAATACTGACGTCATGACAGTGCTGCCATTTCAGTGGCACAATTTTATGTGGCTAATAGAGACAACCAGCAATTATTTAGTGAGGAGAGAAAGTTAATGCCAAAGCAGAGAAGGTCAAGATTACCAGTGAGCTCAGATGTAAGTGATGGCAGAGCCCTTGGTCTCTAATGGTGTTAACTGTCACTAGCCACTTAGTCATTTTAGTACAACCTATATTAGGTGATGTCCATCTCTCCTCCTATACCACGGCGGCTTATGCTTTATTAATTATGACCAATAAAACTGAAAAGACATACCGATAAGACCATCTGCTCCTGCCTCATTGGCTAGTATCCTCCTGAAGGACTTAAGTAAAAGAGCAATAAAGAAGCAGATAGTTAGAGAGCCAGATGGATGAGCATTCAGAGACAGACAAAATTACTAATAGGAAATAATTCCCATCAATTATAAGCAACCTAGGTAACCTTTAAACATAAACTAGTGTCGCAGGTACCTGCTGAGACATGTTCCTGGCTCACAGTAAATTAATGAGGCATGTATGTATAAGTTTTGCATGCTCCTAAGTAGTATTCATTACTTAAATGGCATTAATCTGCTAACAGCAAAAGCCCTCAGTGCCTCTGTTTACACAGCCATATGCACTCTGTGTGGGTGTGTTGGCTACATTAGGAATCACATTAGAATGAGTAGGAGAAATAAAAAATACGGTGATTTCAACAAGAAGGATAGCTTGATATTTTCACCCACACAGTCATTTTAATGTTTTGTAAATCTAGGATGTTTCTGTTCTCATCCTTAAGTGAACTTTACTCTGTTTTGAAATCAAAACTGAGTCTACTGTTCTGTTGACAAAGTAATATTGAAAAAGAAAGTGTCTCTCTGCTTAGACCCTTCCAACCAAGGCCTCAAAAAATCCTGAGTTGTATGAGAGTCACAGAAAGCATGAATCCATAAATAACACAAATATCAGAGCAAAGAATGGTGACTGTGATTGTAATCTTAGCACTAGAGTGGTTGAAGCAAGAGAATTAACTGTTTGAGGCCAGCTGGGGTTAGATAATGAATTCTCAGGTATCCTGAGATATATAGCCAGATTCTCCTTTATTAAATAAATATTGTATTAAATAAATAAAATTAAAAAGCAATAAAAAAGAATCAGCAGACACTGCCTAGCAAGCAAACATCTAAAAGTTTCTTGATATGTTAAGGCATCGGATCCCATTAGGAAGGACACATTTTTCTGCTGAGGATGTGAAGAAATGCTGCCAAATAATTATTGCGTGGTAGTAACAAATGCTTTTTAGATCAAGTTATTTTTTTTTTCTTTAGCATGGCATTCCTTCTTCTAAACGTATGAAGTTACAGGTAATTCATTCTGCCACAGTAGGAAAAATTAGGAAATAAAAGAAGCAATTCTGCATTTGCTCTCTATTGGAGTACTGGGTCTATTGTGCTGGTAATCAACTTTCCTGCCAGTTAAGTGTTCTATTTTTCAGGAAAGATGAGCTCTTCTGTCAGCAGATGTCAAGCAAAGCCATTTCTTAAGTGGGCTCTTTGCAGAAGTGGTTTGCTTCCCATTAAGGCAGAGGTAAAGCTACCGTGGCCTGCAGGACAGGCCAGCCAAAGCACTGATGGGCTAGGTGTAGAGAATAAATAACCACGTCTCAGGCTACTGAGATCTTAATTTTATGGAACACCAGGTTTAAATGCTGGTTATCTCCCTTATCATGTTTTAAAAATGAATATGTAAGTGAGAACTACAGTAGCATAGCCATAATATTTCCACTAATGTTCTAATTTGGTGTTTCTGCAGCCTTTTAAGCTCCCCTTATTCTAAGGAGTGATAGCACCATTTTTGCAATTTCTCTCTGAACTTTGTAAGATTAGGAGAAGAAAGAGAAGTCTGCTTTTTAAATATTTATTCTTCTCTTACACATTACACACCTACTGCTGTTCCTCCTCCTCCCCATCTTCCCAGTGCCCCCAACCCCCACTGTCCCCCAATCCACATCTTCTCCATTTCCCTTCAGGGTTATCAACCAAATACAGCATAGAAAATTGCAATAAGACCAGGAGATTTCCAAAACACAAGGCTATCAACTTCAAGATCACAAAGTGCAAAGGGAGTCACTGAGACAGGAAACAGAATAGGGATGGATGAAGAAGACCCTACATCTCTACCTGACATAATCCACCTCCAGCCACAGCTGCTTGCACAACACCTGAGACAGCAAGAACACAATAAATGCATAAGACCCATAGTGATGATAGCATTGGTAGACTTATAATTTCTTCAGAGTCTGGGTACAAAAACTGGTAATGACCTTCTTTATTTGCTCATGAGAATATTACTGAGGAAATCGTGTGGTTTTTTTTTCTATACATGTACTATTGGGGAAAATTTTTTCATTAGAACCACACTAAGGAGTGTTCCATATGTTTCCCATTAAATGGGAAAATCTTGCCTTTTCTTTCAACAACTTAATGTAACTAATATTTAATTTATAATGACTTTGAAATGTTTGTAAGTTCTTTTTTATTTCTTTGGAGACAAGAGAATCATATTTGTATGGTCCCTGGTAATTTCGTGGGCTTTTGAAAAACTCTCCAATTTTTCTGAGTCTGGATGATGCTGGTGTGTGTTTATCTTTAAGTCACATATGTAGTCACAAAGAGTCGAAACTGGCAATTTCAGTCTTGCCTGTTTTGGAAGTTTCAAACAACAGAGCAGAACTCGCTTAAGGTATTGGCATAGAAACAAAATTAGTTGAAGATATTGGTGCAGAAACAAAGCATTCCTCTACCTGAGACTGAACAGGAACAGACAGAGCATTAGGGCATTGGGATGAAGATACAGAGGAAAGCAGGGTTCTTATCCTGGAGAGGTGTTTTCAATAGGCTATATCTATGGTTCTTGTATTACTTTCTCCCCTTGACCCAAATCCTTTCTGACCTCTCTAACAATGACCTAAATTACAGTGTCATTTAGGGTGCAGAACCCAAGAGAGCCCACAACCTCTCCTAGAGAAGAGAACAAAACTCAGCCTACACCCCATGTCTAATTCACAGTTCTGCTCATGATTACCCAACAAACCACTTGCCCCCATTATACCCTAGTTTCTTTTGTGACCCAGAAACACAATAATGTGAGAAGCTACCTTGTGGAATTATTTTGAGCAACAATTATGCTCTATGTGCATGTGTGTATCAGAATGTATGTATTAAAGCCCTTTCAATGCATAGGGTGGTCTAGCAATATTTAAAGATAAAGTTGGAAAAATGGAATAAGCTTGCAGCAATAATGGGTCTGCTCTCTACATGAGGCTGTTAGCATTAAACAGAGTGAGGTATAGTCGGCTTTTCAGGTCTCTAGCCCTGGGCTCTGCCACTGACTTGCTATGTAGCTTCCACTTCAAAGTCTCTCTGCACATTCATCCTTAAAGCAATTTCAAGTGATGAACTCCTTTGTAGGCTATAGAGAGGAAAAAGGAAAGAAAAATAAATAAATAAAGTCTGAGCAACTTAATAAGATAATGAAAATAAAACACCAAGTAATAGATAGGATCCAATGCTCAAACACACACTTGTTATTTCTCTTCCTATAAATGCAAATTTAGCTCAAGAGAAAGCACTCCTAGAATGCTCTGATTTAGAGCATTTGCCTAGTGAAAAACAGACCTTTTTTTTTTTTCTGATTTTAGTCAACCAAGTGAAAAACGGGAAGTCTTAGGGTAATGCCCATAACTTTGCCTTGAGTTATGTGTGTGTGGCTTCTGTAATTTAAATTGCTGGGGTTATCTGTGGGTAGTGACAGGTAGCCTTTAGCTATAAACCTTCCAAGTAATGATGACTGCCTGAGCCCCTCTCCTAGCAAATATTTTTAAACTGTTTTCCTTGACTCTCTGCCAATAAAAAGGATGGCAACACTTTCAATTCTCTCTTTTTCTTTCTTGGTCATAGCTTCAGAGCCCTAGCGCTGCTCCATTCCCTTCAGCTGCAGATAATGGTGGCTGGAGTCAAGGGCCAGGCCCCAGAAAAGTCTCACAGAAGGGACATACATAGGGCCAAATTGGACCCTCCGATTCACAACGTGTATCTCTGAGAAGTGTGGTAAGTGTCCATGGTACTGATAATGCCACAGCCAAGATGGTAAAACAGAGTCAACTGCCCCTCATTGTCCCCAGAAGCTGGATCCTGATGCCAATTGTGCTGCAATGCATATTACTCAGGCATCGTGATCCCGAGTGCTATGCATTTTAATTGCACAAGCTGCAATTAAAATTTAGGTGTAAAGAAATTAACATCTCCCTCATGTTTCCAGGTCATTGCACTTCTGCATTCTTTGACAAAACACTTAGCAACTGAAGTCACAATATGAAAACAAACAAACAAACAAAAAGCACATTTGAGACTTGCTTCCCAACTCTGGCAGCTATCAGTCATTCATTATACTTGTGAATAGTGCCCCCTGTAGGTCTTCAATTAAGACATCCTACAAGATCACATGTATCATAAAGAAAGTTTCCTGAAGGAAAACTGAGTCCATAGAATTAAAATTGTTCATCAAGAGAACAAAATTTGTGTCACTTGCCACACAAAAATGACAACCTGAGTTTAAATCCCAAGATTCAACATAAAGCCAACTGAGATTGTCCATATCTGTAATCCTAGCACGGTTTACAGGAAGATGGGACACAGTGATAGGAGAATGGGTTAGCTTCTGTTATACACAGTGGCAACCAAAAAAGGAATCCCTATCTCAAACAAAGTGGGAAGCAAGGCCCTACATCTAATATTGTCCTCTGACTGTCATTCATGTGCTATGGTCTAGGCATGATATCAGTCCATTTTAATTATTTATATGATATCATCTCCAGCATTAAATAATAGGTGAGCCAGACTAAAGAGATGAATGCCTCCAGCTTGCCTGGCTCATAGAAACTCACAGAGTCTGATGCAAAAACAGGAAACCTGCATGAGGACCTAAGCACTCTACATATATGAGTAAGTTGTGTAGCTCTGTCTATTTGTGGGACCTCTGGTAACTGAAACAGAGGATATTCCTGGTGCTACGACTGGCTCTTGGGGTCCTATCCCTCAAAGGATATAGAGAAAATTGTATTCCTATGGACATACCCCTGAGTATCACTCTATAGCCCTGCCTTGCCCATCTGAATACAGGAGGAGGTGCTTGGTCTTATGGCAGCTTAATAGACCATGCTTTGCTGAGGCAGAAAAGAGACCTGCCCCCTTTCTGAGTGAATACAGAGAAGAGATAGATTGGAGGGACCTGGGAGGAGAGGAGGGAGAAACTGTGTGGTCAGGATGTAAAATAAATTAATTTAACTTTAAAATAAAAGAAATATTTACCTTTTTCCAGTAGTAATCATATAGGCATCCTATTAATAAAAAGATAAAGAAATTTCAAATAACCCTTAGTTTATTTAAAGACACCACAGTGGTCTTTAGAAAGAAATTAGCTATCTATATTGTTAATTCATCTAGACAGTTAATATTATCTAGATAACATCATCTCATTATTATCAGGCTTTTAGTCCAGGCCTAAGCTTTACCACTGGCAGATCTGCTAAGTGTTAAAATTTAAACATCTTTAATGTCCTATATTTGCACTGAAAAAGCATTGCTTCTCCTAATGCTAGTCTCATCCATCTGTTACATTATGGGACCATAAGGACTTTTCTGTCCACTACCAGAGCCCCAGTGCATACAGGAAATACTATATGATAACATGGAAGATTTTTCACCAGATATATACTTATTGCATGTCTGCTGCAGATGTTGCCTGGGATATAGCAGAAGTAAACATGCATGTGAATCATACTGAAGTTTCCACCCCATGTTGGCTTTTACTATGAGCATAAACATGAGATGGACTTATTCTGAAGACATAGATCAAAGGAAAGTTTTGCATCCCCCATGGTCACAATGAATTGAGATTAATTGCATGGCCTTGATAATTTCCTGTGTTTACATATTTATAGCCAGCTAAAAGATTGATTCGTAGCCAGCAAGCAGTCCACTATGGAAAGGTGCCTTTCCTTCTAGCACAAAAAGTGTTAACATCAGTCTCATGATTTGGTAAGTTCTAACTCTTCTGGAGAGAGCTTTCTGAAAAAGAATGTCTGCTTTCCTCACACCATGTGTCTTAGTCAATGATCTATTGCTGTGAAGAGACATCATAACAAGAGTAACTCTTATAAAGAGTATCATTTAACTGGAGCTGGCTTACAGCTTCAGAGGTTTAGTTCATTATCATCATGGCAGGCAGACATGATGATGAAGTGGAAATCTCAACATGTAGATTCACAGAAATCAAGAAAGAGATTGTTACTGGGCCTAGGTTGGGCTTCTGAATCGCCAAATCCAACCCCTAGTGACACACTTTCTCCAACAAGGCTACACCGCCTAACAGCTGTCAAGTAGTTCCACACCCTCCTGACCAAATATTCAAATGTATGAGCCTATGGGGCCATTTCTATTCAAACAATCACACAATGTTTAAAACAAAATGACATCATCATTTTTTGTTAAAAGTGCCACCACTAGCCTACAAAAAAGTGTCCCTTTTATGAATAACTATCGTATTTGAAAAACCTTGAATGAACTTTGAACCTATAATTCCAGCTTATAAGCTAGGTATAGAGACAAAACCACTACAAGTTTTCACTTAAATGTGAAATCTATCACAATGGAAGACACAGAAGCAGAGAATAAAATGGTGGTTGCTGGACCAGGGATGGAGAAGAAAATATTCCTCAGAAACTGAGGACTAGGGAAATGAGTCAGAGGGCAAAGTGTTTGCTCTCTGAGCATAAGGACATAAGTTCATTGCTCACATAAAATCCAGGTGTAGTCGCTAGTACCTGCAACCCCAGTGTAAGGGGAAGGTATATAAGGGATTCCTTGGATAACTAATGTAGCCCAAACAGCAAACTATAGAGAAACCAAGACTCTTCAGGTCTCCCCATACGCATAAATGGTTGGTTCATCCACGCACACATAAATGCCTCATATACATACTTGGGGGATATGAAGTTGAATTTAGGAGAAACACATAATGAACACTTACCTGTGTATAATAACGGCCTCCTTCAGTCATTCTTATACCATATACATATTGCTAAATGTCAGTATCAGCCCCATCTTTATATAAGACTGTAATTTGATAGTTTTTAGAAACTGAAAGAAATAGATAAAAAACTGTTAACACTTTTTATTTAATTATCCATTTTCCCAAAAGAGTTTATGTGAATTTATTATTGAACCCATTAGCCTAATTCATAAATCCAAAGTGACCAAAGATAAGCAAGTTGCTTGTGAATGTACTAGTAGTGATTGTTCAGTGGACCTACCATGGGTAACTTTTTGAGAAGAGTACTAAGTAAACAGGTGTATCATCATGCATGAGTCTGTGCTTGCTCTCTACTATTCCCAGAAGTTTTCTTTCACTAGTGTCCCCATTGGTATGTGGGTATGTCCCTGATACCAATTTTTATGCATGCAAACTAGGGCATGGGCTAATTAAACTTAAGCCAGACTGAGAAGGTGAGGTAGATAATGTAATAAGCATATACCCTGATGTCTGCAGGATCATGGTTACAAAATAAGACATGAAGAAACACCCTTGGGTGGCCCTTTGTGAACTATTAATTCCCTTTCAAGCATGGAAGCAGTTATTACTCTACAAAATTATCACTTTGATTAAGCATATCCATAGACCACCTCCTATATGTGTAGGTGAGTATAAATGGTTTCTATAACAAGTGGAGAATCCATGGAATATGTAGCCTATTTTGTACAGGTCAAACTGAGCCAATCCTTTACAACAAAGACATGTTCAGAGAGTAGCTTGAAGTGGCAAAGCTAAGAATTCCACTTAACACAAATTCTGATGAAAGCAAAAGCCTTTTTATTGTCTGAGTAGTGCAAGGTAGATTCAAATAAAAATGAAAACCAACTTCAGAGTTTATGTTCATATCGTTTTAGGATAAATTAGCACGCACATCAATTGGTATGTATACTTACTATATAGAATGTGAAATAGTAGTTAATTTTATTTAAAGAATAATATCCTAATGGAATGTTTTTTCTACCTTCTTCTGAAGACATTCTTAATCTATGTTACTTTCTCAATTTTGACACTCTTTGGTTGACTTTGAAATTCCTTAGAAGCTAGAAGTGGGTAAGGGAGTGAATCTGGGATGACTTCTATGAAAATGTGTCCACAGTTCTCTGTATGGTTTGAGAGAGAGGAATTAGTTGACTATGCCTTTTGCACAAATGACATTAAAACTTCCATTGGGGGGGAAAGTCTCATAATTTCAAAACTGAGCACTTTTAAATTGTATCTATAGATCTTCCTTGCATGAATGAACAGCTGACATGAAATCTTTCAGTTCTTGTTGCAAAGCCTCCTCACAGAATCAAGCGACTCTATAATCAATTAAATTGTTAAGAAGGCAATGTGGTGATGCACTCCTTGGATGCCACACTGTGTGACTTGTTTGGTGACCACCTTGCTCCAATGAGAATGATGAATGCTCTACCACCACAGAGATGTGAATCAAGTCAGGGGTTACAAAGCATGACCCAGTTGGCACCTAGGGAAAGTATGCATTCCCTACACTTGTTCAATTCATTTGCAGACAAGTTTATAAAAGTATTTTGATGGTCATTTTCATTTATTTTTCTCAAAAATTGGCACAATCAAAATGCAAATGAAAAAATAAATGCTGTGATTAATTTACGGCTGGTAAGTTCGCCACTGCTGGCTCAAATTCTTGTGTGTACCTTGCACTAATCAGGAAACAAGGAATCAATGGTGCTGAAAGAGGCCTCTTAGTCATGACTCTCTGTGTCTGTTTGTTATCCTAAACCATCGAAAGTAAGAACCTACAATTTCCACACATAGTTTTGCTCTTTCTTTGTGAAAATAAAGCAAGTTGACCTTGCATGGTAGACATATCCAAGCAAAGGGTTTTAGTTCACATTCTGGTTTTCACTAATGTTTATTGCTTTGGATAGGCAATGTCTAATTCCATGGTATAAATGTTTTTGCTGCTGATACTCTAACAGAGACTCTAATGCTTCTGAAACTGATTGTTTCTTATTTTTTTTCTTCTTCCTTTAAAATACATTTTATAAGCATCTTGATGTTGGAGAAAAAAAATGTGTGCTGCAGTCTAATTAAAATGGTTAAGCCCTACCCCCACTATGATAAAAAAAAATAGACTCATTTGCATTCTTATGTAGTTTTTACTGTTTTGTGGGCCTTCATTGTCTCTTACTGTTACTATTTATATATATCACAAGATACCTTTAAAGCATCAGAGAAATTGCTTTAAAAAGTGAGAATCCAGATTTAAGATTGACAGCTTAAGATTCCTTCTCCCAAGAAAATGAAATTGAAACTGGGTAGCACCCTGGAAGTGCTGGAGGTTGCTTGGTGAGGGCTGTGTCTGATAATTATAACAATAATCTCTTCCATTTCTTGAATAAATCTATTTACTACGAATATCAAATAAATCTTTTTGTAGTTCAAATCTTGGCTTTTCTAAATTCCCAAAAGAAGATAATGGCTTATGCCATAGAAACTGTGTTTATGAGATAGTAGGGATAGCTCAGTTAGTAAAGTATTTGCCATGTAAGCATCCTGACCTTAGTTACCATCTCTAGCACCACTGTAAATGTCTGATATTCCAGCCCTGCAGATGCAAAGGTAGATCAATTCCTGGAGTTTATTGGCCAGTCTGACTAGCTGAATTGATGAGTTCCTAGTTAAGTGAGAAACCCCATCTCAACAAAGACAGAAAGAAAAATAACCTCTCACTTCCAAATACATGCACACACATGCACATGTGTGTGTGCACATTCACACATACACAAACACAGAAGAAAATAACAATAAAAATACTTAATTTTGGTTGGGTATCTTCCAAAATCTTCATGTGCATTATTCTTTTAGACTTTGCAGTAGCCTGTGAAGCCAGCACTCTAATTTACAAGTGCGAACACTGAAGCTATAAACAATTGGATAATATCAGTATTTAGCAAACTGTGGAATGAATTCAGACCACATATGACTGCCATGTCCCTACTGGGAACCATTGCTCTCTACAGTTCAAGTATCATCCTTTTATTTAAGAGGAAGTTTTTCTTTCCATGGGAATGGCATGTACTATGAGGCTGGTACCTTTACATCTTGCAGGTAAACAATGTCTGCACTTGGATGGATGTTTATTTTCAGAGTTCTCACCTTCTGATGCTCACAAACATTCTCATTGAGATATATCTCAGAAGAACCTCTTCTAATCTGAGAGACATTAATTTGCTCCCTGAGAAATGTGTGATAAACATCTGACAACTTTTCTTTTAAAATACTTAACATTTGTGAAAAATATGTTAGAAAACACATTAAAATATGCCTCCCTGGATTTCATGCCAAAATATGTGACCATAACACCAACAAAACATTGTCTCCCTCACAAATGACAACACATGAAAAGATCCAAGGAACTTCTCATTTTCCTCATTTCTTCTACTTCCCTAATGTCTTTAAATTTATGGGTGTCCCCTCTGCATCCCTGGTGGCACTTTTTTCTGGAAACATTTTAGTTAGCTAATAATTTTTAGAAAAGATGTAACCACAGAAGAGATGGGAAAAGCTTTCTAGCTCTTTAGCTATTAAAATTTATAATGTTTTGTTTACCTTGGTACCCAGTAGCTGGATGCTATGCTATGGAAGACTCCCTGGGTTAGGATGGGGCACCACATCCTCTATTTTTTTTCCAAGATAATACAGTATCTTCTTCTTTTCATCCAATTCCCCATTTTGCTTTTAGTGTTGGTGCTGCCCAAATAGGTAAATACAGCCAGGGAAAAATAGAAGGTGGAGGGGAAATGGAGACAGAGGGGCAGAGAGGGGAGGGGGGCAGAGGAAGGAATGGGGAGGGGAGGGGCTTCTGTGGCCTCTCCTTGTTTGCTTCTGAGTGGCATCTTATTATTTAAACAAGCATATGTCCCTCTGCTGAACTAAGGGCTTCAGACCCTACTCCATGACAGTGCTCTGCCTCATCACTCAATTAGCATGCTTCCTAGTAGAGAATAGAACAACACTTGTCAAATAAACTTCTAGACATACTTGAAATTGATAATGGAAATTATTATGTGTATAATATGACAATAGGAATAGAACCTCTGGAGTGGGGTATTCTTTATTTTACACCCCTACTCTGCCACATATACGCTGGAACTTTCCAAACCACGGCTTTCTCATCTCTAAAACTGGTACTGAGATAATGAACCCGTGCCAAGCTCATTTCTGTATGTGATCTATTGCTAACAGGCAATAATGCTTTGGGGTTACTGATTTGGTGATAAGGAGGTAATATTTTCACATTAATAGCATGGATTTAACTCATGAGTCATTGAGACTGATAGATTGCAGGTAGATTCTCAATGCTGCTTGAGTTCCGAGGAAGAGTAAGCATTGTTTATTCTTTTCCTGTTTCCCTGAGGTAAAAGTGTGGAATCTAATTCAGAATAATAATGAACAACCACCAGAAGGGGAGTTCAGCTGCTGAAGAGCCGTGTGGTCATTTTATTTTTGCTCAGGTGGATGGGGTCATTCATTATGGGAGCGTGTTGGCTCCCTAAATGAATGTAATGTCATTGACAGTCTGCCTGACATTAACGGCACTCCCTCACTTTAGGTGGCTCCCAACCACTAGACTATTAACACAACCCCTCCAGCTTGTCCTTGTGTGTGCCATACAGTAAAATTTGGAGAAAACAAGCTGGGACCACTAGGGACTATTTGCATCTGATCATTTATACACAACCCACAAAGCTCCCAGGCAGCTTGGAGGATTACATAAATACCTCCCAAACCTACCAGGGTGGCAGAGCTTCCCAGGTGCCCCATACCAGCTGTTGTGCCCGTCTGGGGACCAGAATTGCCAATTGCCTTTCTATCTCCCACGTTTGCTGCACCAGTGAGCAATCATTGCTGCTGACAAGACTTTGCTGGTCCTAACACAGTGGTGGGAGCAAAGTTGAAGTGACTGGAAACTTTTCTTGCCTGGCTCCGATTAGCCCTGACATTGTTCAGAGGTGTATATTCAGTGTATGTTCCAGATCCTACTTCTCAAACTGCCAAGTCCAGTGAAGCCCCTAACTTATCTAGGGTGCCCCCATGCAGTGACAGGGGTGCCCAGGGCAGAGGAAAACGGTTGCAGACACTGGTCCAAACAAGTTTTCTGCATCCTATTATCCCACCAACATCTCTCTTTTATGCCCTTTCCGATCCTTGGCCCTTCTGACTTTCCTACTGCAGGAATGGATTTATCCCAAGGGTGATTACAGCTAATGGCTGTACAATTTTCATAAACTCTCATCCAAGACATATTTACATAAACTTTCCCATTACTAAAATGTGTGCATAATTTAGAACCCTTGCACCAACTCAAAGTTCACATCTTCAGCAAACATTTATCTCACACCCACCCTGTGCTAGGCTCTCATTGTATTACTGACGTGTCCATTCTCTCCAAGCTTCCGATAATTCCCATGGAAATCTAAATCCTGCTCACAGAAGGGTTAGCACCTGAAAAAGGGTTATCATTCATTTTGCCTGAGCAGCATTGGGTAGCAACTTAATGAGACATGTCTTTTAGACAATATGAAATGCTGTCTTCTAAGTTAAAGAACTGGAAAACAAAAGTCTCCCATACTGATACACTCTTCCTCCCCATGCTGCTTCAATACATTTGTTAGGTAGACTCAGTGTGCTTCCCAAACTGTCTTCCAACTTCTCTTTTTATTCTCCTGCCTCAGAGCTCTACAGGCCTGCGTCATACCATCCATTCCCCAGAAGTTCTCAAGAAGGATGAATGAAAACATGGCATCACTAAAACACACTCAGTTCTAGCTTTCAAGCTCCCCCACATTGAACTCATTTTGAGCCTTCTGAGTGTTCCAATGTGTACCTTTAAATGTAACACATATACTCATGAAACACAAATACAACAACATCAATTTCATATAGCAATGACCCCGCCAGACAGAAGACAGACAGAAAAGCTGGCTCCATTTCACAGCTCATAAAAAGCAGTCACATTGATCTAATCAATGTCATCAGATCTTTACCTTCCTATTTTATAACCAAGGTTGATTGAAACCTAACTATTTGATGCAACACCATATATATATATATATTTCTGTTATCCATAGCACTTTCCAGAAAATCAAACTCCTTTTTTTGCCCCCTGAAAAAATAGTCATCTTCTAGAAGGTGGGGGAAGACAAAAGGAAGAAATGAAGATAGTTTCTCAGTCCCTAAATTGGCTGGAATAAATAAAGGCCTTCCAAATCCCATCCTACACTGCTTCTCAAAGCCCAGCTGGTTTGGTTGACTCTGAGGTGCTAAGTGGTTTCTACAGGGTGGAAAGAATGTCTGGCTTTCTTCCAGATCTTCCCAGGAGCCTCACTTTGATGGTGCTGCTGAGTAAGGGAAAGTCTACAGCATCCATGGTATGCTCAGAGTGTGAGGGTTTGCCAGTGTTATGACTGGTGAAGTAATGAGAATACCACAGGTTTGTGGGTTACAGAGGTGTTTCCTTACTTATCATTTTCCTGGGCACTCTCACAACCCTGTGGGGGTGAACATGGAGGAATAATAATGAAGCTCTCCCTGCCTACACTTGGAGAAGAGACATTGAGAAAGCACATCTACTTAGTAAGACACATATCAAAACTCAGTCCCTGGCTTCTGATCACCAGTCTATATTCCTTGCTAGTCCAAGGCTGCTGGAGATGGCAGTGATTGCCTTGCTGTGTCCCTAGCACTGAGTCATCTGGGTCTGTGTTGGCATCGATTAGAGAGCCCTTGTTGATCAATTCTTTTTGAATTTTTTTTCCAGAACCACATGCTGTGAGGTCTCACCTGTAAGACCTTTAAGAAAATACTAGCTAAATCCAGGGAGCTAGCAAGTATAATCTGTTGACTATATTAGTTAACATAGTCTCTCTACAGATCGGCTATGGCCTAGGCATTACTTAGCTTGGTAGTTTCTCAGGAGCACCCCCATGCTGATGAATGTCTTTTCCAGAACATTTCATCTAGTAACTACTTTTAGACACTGGAACCCATTCTTAGAGGGTAGAATTTTGAACTAAGATGTGGAAGCCAGCAACAAATTGACCAATGGTAGGGCAAGTCTTATAACCTGAGTTTTAAATATCTTATCTATAATGGATATTGTTACTATGTTCACTGAAATTTTTCTGAGAAAAAAAAATGGTTAATGAATTATTCTCTCATTAACATGGTGGTTTATGCACTATTTTATGTTCTGTGACAATCCTATGATAGTCAATTGCTATTGTCCAATTTTGAAGATTTAAAGGCATGAAGCACAGCACAGAGTTGTGAAACTCAAGGCTGTGCAATTAGAAGAAAAAGTGAAATCTGAACCCAGGGTCCTAAATTGCTTATACTCTGCTACCACCCTGTTATACTGATTCTTTACAAGTTCAGTATTACCTCAACTGCCAAGTCCTTTCCATGAGCTCCTTTGGGGAAAAAAGGTGTCTGAAATTCTCAGGAGAAAAAAGGTATCTGAAATTCCTAGGAATCCCTTACTAAATGAATCTCCTGGTGACTATAGAGTATGCTGGCAAGTTTTCTGTCAACTCCACACAAGCTAGAGTCATGTGACAGTAATCGAGCAAACAGCATTCTTCCTTGGCCTCTGCTTCAATCCCTGCCTCCAAGTTCCTGCCTTGTGGTCCTGTGTTCCCTCGGTGATGGAGTGTGACCACAGAGTTGTAAACCAAATAAATCTTTTCCTCTTCATCTTGCTTTTGGTCATAGTGTTTTATCACAGGAGTAGAAATTCTAAGTCATGGGGTTTCTATAACACATAGTCCATCATGCATTTAGAATATCGAAGGAATATAAACACTAAGAGAAAAGTAGTGTGGTGCTCCAAATCAGCCTGGCAAGTTGAGTTATTGGCTGTAAATATTAAATAGAAAAAAATGACCTATGAGCCATTCTAGAAGCATGGGTGTATATCCTTCCTTAGGAAGCTATTGTTATCAGTAGATTATCTTTAAGTAATATATTTGGGGGTACACTATAAGCACAGAGTAAGTTGCCACAGAAAATAGAGAATGATATTTGCCAGTGATTTTCAGATTAATGATATGAAATTTTAAAACAAGTATCACACTGACTTATAATCATTATACTTTGTGTGTTTTAAGTAAGACAGTGATCTTGTTCAAAATATAAAAGAGATGTGTGACAGGACTGCCAGATCCAAACAATGTGTGTGATATCTTACAGAGCACAGACTATTTCAAAACAGCAAATGACTGTGAAACCCCACAGCTGAAAGAACCCCTAAAAACAGTGTTGATTTCTCTGGAAGAATAAGAGCAACTTTATCATATTCTGGCAGTGTAGCTCTATAGTAGAGTACCTGACTACCACAAAGAGACCCTAGAATTCAATCCCTCAGACCAACAAACAAACAGACTCCTTGTGGCTCTTTTTAAGAAGACTACAGATTTCAACCAAACTGAATCTATGTCTTGAAAATACTGGTTTATTGCAGCCTGAGGGATGACTGTGTCAGAGGATAAAGGTGTTTACTGTCAAAATAGACATTCTAAGTTCAATCCTCACAAGGTGAAGGAAAAAACAGATTCCTGAAAATAGTCTTCTGACCTCACAGGCACTCCATAGTATGCTCATACAAACACACCTGCAATACACATACATACACACACATATAAGTGTATACACACATATACACACTACAAAAGTATTTTATGCTTTCTGTATTGGAAAAGATCATAAGCAAGTACTCAGACTCATAAAAAATACCTATAATATCTTATAATACCTACAATATCTTCTTACAACACAAGTTGAGGAAATACTTGGATTTTGTCATGGCCATCCTATAAAAGGAAAAAAGCAGATGAACTAAAATCCTTACTAACAAGTAATTCTAATAGGCTGTGGGGAAACATGAACACAAGTAAAGGCTCCTCAACATTTCTAAAAAGTTTTCTAAATCCCAGAAGAAAGTAGGAGGATGCCCAAGATTAGTGTTTTCTAAACAGTGAGTTCATGTTTAGTCTAGGCTCCATAAAAAGACTCTATCTCAAAAAAACAATAACAATAATAATACTATTATTATTATATTTTCTGTCACCTCCATCTCAACTCTGCTCACTAGCTTCAGATTTGATTTTGGATCACATGTGAAAGCAGTAATTAAGAAATGGCAGGAGGATTTAGCCTAGGAGATAGATGACTCTTTAAAAAAAAAAAAAAGTCTAGTGTCACCAAGAAGGCTCAGAAGGTGAATAGCTAGATCAGAGTTCACTCTCTAGAACACACATAAAGGTATATAAAAATAGGGGGGGACTCCCTCATTTACTCTACAAATCTGTTTTCTAACTTCTACACATATGCTGCTGACCATGAACAAGCACACACACAAATAGTAATAATACTAAATAATGATGATAAAAATAAAAACCTTCTAGTAAGCTAAGCCCATATGGTGTCTGCTTCTTCATCCCTTCCTCTTCAGCCAGCCCCATTTACAAGCTGTGCAAAGGAATTGCTGTGGCATTCGGTCCATAGCTGCCAAGATACACAAAACTTCAGTTTGATTACCATATGTTCTCTGTGATCATTTTTCTGCAGCCAAATGCTCCCTGGATTTTATTTGTTGTCTCTTTTTAGCTCCACCCAGATTCTCTGGAATTCTAATACTTTCCTTCCTCTCTCTGTAGTGCTCTAATGGGGAATATGCAGCAGCATGATTTTATTCTAGAAATGGCCACAGCAGGAGCAATATTGCACGCCGGTGCAGCAGTTGTCCTCATTCCCGGTGACTGTTAGCTTCATAAAAATGAAGTGCAATGTTCACAGGCAGACTGAGCAATTATTGCAAATATCAAAATTTTAGCAACAGAAAAACACATACAATTGTTCAAATACCCTATGATTTATCGTCATGTTTGCCTTTATATGAATGTCATACTTCCACTCAGAAGCTTCAATTTTTATACAAATCATTTTTTTCTCCAAATGGGGAGAACACAATATTGCAAACGGCATAAGTGGCTGAGTAAGAAGAGTACACTTGGGGAAAATTGTCGTGTTCAAATGATTTGGTGCCAAACATCACACAGGAAACTCCAAGGAAGATAATACCCTAATTTTAACCCAGGAGGCAGAACCTACTTCCTGGAGTACTGTTGAAGAACACTACAGTCGTTTTATTTTGCTACTAATGATTTCCTGTGTTTACCATGTAAAATGCTCAGCATCTTATTGGTACCAAATCCAGTGTAGAATCAGTCAGGTATACAGATGCTCTCTGTGTCATGTTCCACTGTTAGAAATAAGAGCATAGTAAAGGAAGGCCCATAGGGGAGATGGCCTTCTCAGTATGATAACATTTGTTTAGCAGAATCTTGAATATCACTGTATTTCTAGCCACAAGCAGGGGCTTGGAAAGGGATAAGAAAATAAATAGAACATTTAAGTTTCATGCCTCACATATTTAAGTTTACATCCTACAAATGTCTCTGAACCAATTGTAGGACTAAATAAAGCAAGAATGGTCAGAGCAGGATGTTAAGCGTAAAGCAAAATATAAAGTTATCAATATATATGGTTTTAGAAGTGTATGGCTTGGTGCTAACTAGAGAACAAAAATTATGGAAGTCAAAATGGTGTTGACCAAAACTGAAAAGGTAGGAGAACATCACCATTTTACCACATGGGCTATATTTCTTAACATCTGTTGCTTGTATGTGTGTCAAACACCCACATGCCACCATTTGATTCTGTAATGAGAATGACTTTAATGTGTAATTTCCTGAGAAGCAGATGACTGAGCAGCAGTCACTTCAGCTCATTATCAATTAAAAATAAAATGCAACTCAATTCCTCCTGGTTTTCTCTGCTAGTGACAGATGACGTCATTGAGATGGTTAGGCAACATCATACATACCTGAAATTACAGAGATTTCTAGAAGAACCAAAGAAGAAAGTGTTCATTCCCTCCTCCCCCCACCTATGTGTGTTTTAGTAGAAAACAACCTTTGAAGGACATCATCAGTCTTTCCTCACTTTGACTTTGCCCCATGTAGCTAGCCAGAGGCAAAACATTTGGTCCAAAAGCAGCCCAGAACACAGTAAACAGCAGAGCACTGAGCAGTGTTTGGGGAACAAATCCACAGTGTTTGAAAATCTACCTCGAACACTTTCACAGAAGCTTTCACTTCTTCCTCTGGCCTTGTTTATTGATTTCTCTTTCCCAGTGAGTTACACACATTCATGGGAATTCTGCTTCCTTTGGATGTTTTCTCAACTTGGAGGCAATGCCAGTGTGACTTCAAAGTTCTTATGAAATCTACAGTAGTCATGTAGAAGAGCTGATTTCCTCCCTGAGGTGCCCCAGTACAGTAGTCATGAACCAAGAAGAGTCAGTCACCCAGACAACTCGGCCCTTTTGTGTTTGTTGTCATCGGGCCATGTAGTGTAACTTCTTTCCTAGGCTGTGGGTGTTGTATCAGTGCTTGATAACTCAAAGCATATGATGTACAGGCCTAAAAATTTGACACCTTTTATTTTTCTATTTTGTGCCATTCTCTAGAATTGGAGTGGGCATTTATTTTAGAACTGAATGTTGGCAGAGAAGATGTACGTTTGATTTCTGAAAATGAACAGTGCAAGTTGGGACTTATAATTCATAAATAAATTTCCATGTTTTCCCTGCAGGATATAAAGACTCTGCCTAAAAATTCAAATCTGAGCAGGGAACTCAACCAAATCCTGTGGATTGAGGTACCATCCTGAGAGCCTTGAAGCATCTATTCTTTTTAATCTATAAAAAGCAGCTAAGGGCAGACCACAAATGCATCAGCCAAGTCCTTCCATGTATTATCACAGTTGATTTGTAATGTGTGACAGCACCTTCCCTGGGAAGGCACAACACACTTGTATTGTTCCCAAATAGGGAACTCATTGCAGAAAAACTTTCAGATAATACCAAAGTCCTTTTGGTGAACCAATGAGTTTTGGAGAGGTTACTTATAGGAATATGAGTAAGGGGTTACACACAAGAACAGAAATGACCCATGGAGAGCTGCATCACCAAAATCTACCCTAGCGTGGGTGATTCCTTACAAAAACTGGAAACCTGGAGTACATTGTACAGCCTACAGGCAGCTCAACAGTTTGGAGAGTGTCCTTTCCAAGTGTCATAGCTGATCTACACCTCTTCCAGGAAGTTCTGCTAGTTTCTGCTTCTCTGAAGCAACCAATCTGTCTATTCTCCAGGTCTTCTCTGTAGCTTTTCTCTTCTGAGTGTCTTTGCAGTTTAGTTCCTTCCTTTGAAAAAGACTCTTAGATTTTACCACTTACCCTGGAAGAGAAGAGCCTAGTGAATCTGGTCAGTTTCAGGGACTTCCTAGAGCTGTTTTAAGTTGTTTACCTAACTAATTACTTAAGGAGCATCTGCAAGATGGACTATTTTAATCGTAGAGGAAGCTTTTTAAAATTTTTTTAAAAATGTATTCTTCTTTCATTAATACATGCTGACAACAGTCCCACTTCTTCAAGGGCCCTCCTACCTTCCCCATATCCACCCCCTCCTGTTTTCCTTCAGAAAAGAGCAGGCATCCCAAGGATAGCCACTGAACAGAGTATAACAAATTACAATAAGACCAGAAACAAACCCTCATGTCAAGGCTGATCAAAGCAATCCAGTAGGAAGAGATGGGTCCTAAAAGCAGACAAGAGTCAGAGACACCCCATCTTCTACTGTTAGAAGTCTCACAAGCACCCCAAGCTAAACAATCATAGCATGCATGCAGAAGATGTAGTGTAGACCTGTGCAGGTTCCATGATTGCCACTTCAGGTTCTGTGAACCTCTTTATGTCCTGCTTAGTTGATTCAGTGCGCCATGTTCTCCTGGTGTGCTTGATTACTCTGGCTCCTGCAATCCTTCTTGCCCTTCTTCCATGGGGTTCTCTGAGCTCCATGTGGATCTCTGCATCTGCTCCCATCAGCCGCTGGAGGAAGTTTTTACACAACAATTGGTCCAGTATATTCTACAATAAGAGTTTGCATAGTGGACAACCACTTTGACCTATGTTTAGAAGGAAGTAAACCTTTCTCCCTGTGAGGATTCCACTGAACAGCCCTAAAAGAGTGTTAACACTGTAGATTTGTGTATAAAATGCCCCTACCCAACTGTCATAGAGTCGTGTGTTTGAACACTTGTTCCACAGCTGAGGATGCTGTTTGGAAGGTTCTAAAACTAAAGGGGTAGAGCCTTTTGGAAAGAAGTGGGCCTCTAGGGGTGGGCCTTTGAGATTTTACAGCTTAACCTCAGTTTCTGATCACTGGCTACCAATGCAGTGTTATCTGCTGCCTCAAGCTCCTGTTGCTATGATGGCCAGTTCTAAAGGCCAGAATTCAGTAATGAAGGAGCAGGCAGAACTTCTTCCTTCAATCAGAAGGTAATTGTTTCCATACATTTGCTGGTGCACAGAGGATCCTTGCCTTGTTTTGTAGTCAGACATTTTCCTGTCCTGTCTGGCCAGTCCCACAACTGCTGATAAAATAATTAACTCAGAGGCTAATAATGAACTGGGCCAGTAGTTCAAACATATTATTCTCTAGCTCTCACACTTAAATTAAACCCTAATTCTTATATATGTTTAGCCATGTGGCTTGGTACCTTTGCTCAGTGTAGTATTCTCATCTTATTTCCTCTGTGTCTGGCTGGTGTCTGTCCTCTGCCTTTCCTCTTCCCAGAATTCTCCTAGTCTGGTTGCCCTGCCTCTGTTACCTGCCTGCCTATTGACCAATCAGCATTTATTAAACCAATAAAAGTGACAAATCTTTACAGTGTACAGGAGCATTATCCCATAGCATCACTTGGCCCATGATCCCCTGTACTCTTCACTCATCCCCTTGCCCCCTTCTTCATTGATAATGCTGGTTTTCCTACCTCCTGCTTGCATACATCCTCTCCTGAGTGATCCATAATAAGGTCCCTTGACTTACTCTTGTATTCAAACATTGTCATCCACTTTTGTCTCCAGATTTCCAAGGAATAAGATGTAAACCATTGTTGGTACAAAAACAGTTAAGAATGTGGCTTAGCAATCTGGTCATGTCACTAAGGATTGAGATCTGCGTAAAAATGAGCAGAATACATTTATCTGGTCTCCCTTTTTAATTTCCAGGATGGAACAACCTTGATCATTTTCCTGTTATTCTATCTAGTTATCTCCAATAAGGCTGAGATCAAAAAAATAAAAAATAAAAAAGCCTAAACTAAACAAACCCAGGCTTGGTTCTACAACTGTTCTGCTGCAAAGAAATGAACCCAAATATGCAAATGTTTAAAAAGTGCCTAACTCAGTGTTTAGAACCAAGTTGGCTTGAAAACCTGCATATAAAAATGCAAGTTCTGCACATTCTCTTTATTGTTCAAATGCTCCAGAAAGTATTGTCCCTGGGGCTGTGTAGTGCCATTTGGAATGAAAATGAGCATCATATGGAAACTTGGGTGTATCTAAAGGTCAGTGGACTTTCTATTAGATATCTCAGTCCCTCTCAACAGATTTGGCTGTAGGAGTGGTAAATTTCACTTGGGGGAAATAAATGCAAGTATTTTTAATAACATGGTTCTGTTTTAACCTTGGCTCTTCCTTGAAGTTCAAAAGCATAGTCTCATATCTGGCCTCCTCTTTTCTCATGTACTTAATCAATATTTGTTGCCAGAAGCAGAATATCTTTAAATGTCTAAAACTGAGCTCATCATTCTCAGGCAGCAAATGTCACAACTGTCCTCTATTTCTTGTTTTTGACTCAGTTTCCTTTCCTGTCTCTCTCATTAAATGGTTTTACCTGTCACTCAGTTTGGATGCTGGGGGTGAGTTGCAGACTTCTTCCTCATGCTCATTTCCACACACAGTGCCATTCAATGCTAAACTGTCACCAGGGTGGATGTCTCTGTCAACACCTAATGTCTTGCCTCAGTTTTTCTCCTTCACTCTTGCAGGGTATTTTGTACACTGTGTGAAGAAGTGTTGCTGTGACTGGTATAATAAAAAGCTGGATGGTCAGAGGCTAGGCAAGGGCATAGGTGAGACTTGTGGGGACAGAGAGAACTCTGGAAAGAGAAAGATGAAGACCGAGCAAACAGGATGTGCAGGAGGAGAAGTAATAGCCGTGAGCCATGTGGCAGAATGTAGATTAATATAAATGGGTTAATTTATGTTATAAGAACTAGTTAGAAGGAAGCCTAAACTATATATAGTTCAAGCTTACATAATTAACAAGAAGTCTCTGTGTTATTATTTGGGAGCTAGTGCCCCTTCCCTCCCAAAAAAGGTTCAGCATGCATGATAACAGTTGTTTGCATCTCACATTTTCCTTTTGGATCATACACGCCTTGTTCAGTCCTCCCATGCTCTGGAGAGAGGGAGCAGAGGGAAATGTTAGTGGCATGCCACTTCCCTCATTCCAACACCTCAGCTGCTCACCTCTGCCACCCACACCTGCTGCCTACCCCTCCACAATGCCCACAGGTTAAACTTCAAAAACTTAGTCTTAATATATAAAAAAAACCTTTATAATCTTCCCTCAGCCTCCCCTCTGGCATTATCTCTCTTGGAGATTCCTATCCCATCTCTGAAACCTTTATGCCAGATAAAAACCTCCTGGAAACTAAAATTAGCAAGACAAAATTGCCTGCTATTCTGATTTTACAACAGAAGGGATTAAAGTGTGTTGTTAATAAAGATAGTTAAATAATGTCACAAGAGAAAAGCAAAGTGTTTTGAAGCTGAAAGTTTAAGGAAAGAATCATGGTAGTGGATCAGGGGAGTGCTAAAGGAATGTATTTCCTCTCTAAATTCTACAAATAGTTATAAAGAAAATATAAAGGACACATTCACAATGAGAAGGAACATCATTTGGATCTTTTAAAGGCTTCAGTCCTATTTTACAAGTCTTCTTATTTTAAGGACCTTAGACTGTAGAGGATTTAGGAATACAGATAGAAGTTGCTGGGTAGCTTCATAGCCAGGGGCAATATCAGACTAGGGTAGGTGCTTGGGGTATGGAGAAAACAGTGAATGCTTCAGCGATGCAGTCTGTGAATCATATAAAAGTCTACTGCAGAGAGACATCAGCACCTTCTTGATGGGCCTCCATGGCTGCTAGCAATGCAGTATTTCTTATTTTTATTGGTGACTATGATTGGCCCCATTCTCTTTTCGCTCTCATTGATCTTCATCGAATATCCAGCAGTTCATGAATTCACCTTTTGTTCTTGCCTCCCCCCCCCCGCCCCTCGCCTAGCAAAACACCCAACCTACATCAGTGTAAGCACATGGCTCCTCAGTAGAATACAGAAGCAAACATTCTATACCGGACCACTCAGATGCCAGACTTTCTCTCCCAGTGAAGCCTGGAGAACTGGCAAAATATCAAAATATCACTCGCTCCTTCCCAGCAAAATGAGAATTGTGTCTTTTCAGAGTTCTTCCTCTCCAGCATGAAATCCATCTGTCCTGATTCTAATCTTTATATTTTAGAACAGTACTTCTCATGAACCCTGTCATATCAGAAAGACTAGATATTTACATTATGGTTCATAAGGATAGCAGAGTCACAGCTAGGGAGCAGCAATGTAAATAATTTTATGGTTGAGGTCACTACCACATGAGGAACTGTATTAAAGGGTCACAGAAGTTGGAAGCTTGAGAACCACTACAACAGTGCTGTTGAAAGAGGTCCTGGTTTGGTACATCTGGAGTGAAGCCTGATGACTAGTTCACCAAGCTCCCTGGTGATGCTTCTGTGGTTGCTGCTGGTCCTGGGATCTTGACACTTTCCTGAAATTACCAAGTACTGGAATCATCCCCTGCATAAAGATGCAGAAATTCTAAAAGCCTGTCATCTTTCTTTCATTACTGGCCTTTTTTTCTCTGCATAAAGGCATATAAATAAACAAGCATCACTAATTTAAAAAGCAAAATAAGCCTTCGCTCTTGTTAATTCTTTCCATGTCTTAACTTCTATTCCAATTGACTTTATAAATGACACACACACACACACACACACACACACACACACACACACACACCTGCATAACTTTTAAAACCCCATAGAAACAGCTTCTGTGAAAATTGCTTTTGTAAACAGATTGCTTCCTATTTACATCCCAAGATTTCACCCAATCTTGTATGGATTTTCCGGGAAGCCTTCCTCTTTCTTGACTCCTCCTCTTCTTTTATTTTGATTGAGGCTGTTCCCTACCCCCCTCCCTGCCCCTGTTCATAACTCTGCTTGTTTTTCTGTTAGAATATAAGCCTACAAAGGTCTAGAAACTTGTATTCTGTGCTCTTTCATGTAAAAAGCTCCTAGTAATATATTTGAGGAGAAAAATAAATAAATAAATGTCATTAATAATTGACATCTGTTCCCTGGCAATGTCCAGGGAGGTGACAGATTTAGGGATATCTTTTGAAACAGGAGTGGCAATTTTTCCACCCAAAATTAACTATCCTCATTCGAAATCCATACTGACAAATCATTTCCCTAAGCAAAAATACATCAGAATATTTGGAGATTCTCAGAATGCCAGTCAGCACCCACTCCATGATTGTGCTTTGTTTACTTGTTTGCTTGCTTGTTACAACATGAGACTGTCTCCCCCATTCTACAGCACTCAGTGGGTCCTTTAATAATGTTGCACCAAACAAACCTCAGCAATTGTTCTCCCTGGGAGCAATTGTTGTGTACAATCCAGCATTTGTGTGTATGATAAATAGCCAGGGTCTAAATCCATGATCTGAATGACCATATGAAATGCACTTTCTGAGACAAAAAAATCACACCTCTGAGTGTCTTAGCACATCATCGGCAATGCAGAGAGTTCCTTCTAAAGTTCAATTTTCGAGGCTGTTTATTCTGCAGCATTTCTGCATTTCTAGCTCAGACTAAACTGATTGTTTTCTGGTGTAAACTGTATCGCAGACCTCAAGGAAAAGAACATATACAGTTGCTAAATTTACAGCTTTTTAAAAACATTGCCTTAACTGAGTGGGACTTCCCTTAATATTACTTCTTATAATATTTTTCTCTCCTTAAGAACTTAGCCATTTCTCAGGCATCCCAGAATATGGAGCATCCACCCTATTTCAAGCTATAGCTCTCAAAGAAAGTATGCCCTTTGTAAATTCTGTACATGTCGGTGCCATTGCCAAAGAAGAAGAGGACTTGGATGAGGCAGAGGTAACGGAGACAAGATACTATTATTCATTTGTACCAATAGTTTGATTTTATAAACAAGTCTAGCATACTATAATTCAAGGCCAGGAATCCAATAGCAGAGACTTCTAATAAATACAAATACATCTAGTGATTTGATTTCCCAAAAATCAATGTCTTCACATCTTTTGGCCATCAGCTTAACTCTTTAGTCCGCCATTTTATGCATCCTCTTGTTAACATTATCCATTCATTTGTTGATGCAATGAGCAATTCCTGCCAGGCTCAAAACTCAGACAATATCAAGCACTCATAGAGTGGCACTGAGAATTCCTTATTCTCAGCACCTTATGCATGTTAACTCTTCTGAGGGGTGTGTGAGAGTTAATCTTATTCCTAGTTCATAGATGAGAAAACAGTTCAGAGCGGAAGAACAGACAGAATAGGTGCATTGCCAGAGGTCTCAAGCTATTAAATGCTGTCTGCCTGGAGCTTTCTTTGACAATATTGTTGAGCTCTGGAGAGAAAGATCACAGAAGCGATCACATTGCTACCCCATAAATTGTAGACATTTTCTTCACTTGGGCCATCAGCTCTGTTCAACAATTCCATTATACTCCCCAGTTCGCTGCCTCAGCCACTGCTGCCCGTTTCCTGCCTGTCCACTTCTGTGGGCTCATGTCTCCCCTGTTTCCCAGAAAAACTAGAAATTATCAGACAAAAACCCTTTCACCTTCCCATTGCTATGATAATGATTCTGCTTCCCATCTAAGAACAAGAATTCAATGCTCTTTGCCTTTGTCAAGGATGCTATTCTGTCCAGGCATCCACCCTTCCTGCTTCATAATCCCTTTCTCCCTACCCTTCGTTCTTTCCAGCACTTCCCCTCCTTTATTGTACTTTCCTTCCCTCAAATCCTTCTCTGGCTTCCTTTATTTCTACGTTCTTAACCCCACTCACACCCTTCAACCCATTCCAACATTCCAACATGGATTTTGCTTTTGCTACCTCAGAAATTACTATCATCAAGGTCACAATGAGCTTGGTTGGTCCTAATTTCAGTAAACATCTTGGCTTCATTTGGCCTGGAATGTTTTCTTTGCTTTGCTTTTCTGCTATTATTTACTCTCGCGCTATCTTGGCCTTTTTTTTTTTTTTTTTAATTCCTGCAATAGTTGTTCTAATCAGTTCTTTATTCTTTGCATCTTAAACGGCAATGATGTCTTAGGCCCTTTTTCTTCCTACTTTATGTGGGTTCCCTAGGGAATGTTGTCCACACTGTCCGGCTCCAGTAACCATTTATATACCAGAGGCCTCTACCTCTCTATAACCAACCTAGGCCAGGCTACTCCTCTGTTTACCTGTGTGTACATGGTTTGTGTTCCTGTCAGTTAAAAAATTCTCTAAGATTAACTTCATTCTTTCTCCCCAAACCCAGCTTTTTCTTTGTGGTTCCACAGGTGCTACTACATCAGAAACTTATGGGATACCTTTTATGTCATTCCAGGCTCAGGCTATTGATAACATAAGAGTCACTCTGAAAAAGTTTTCTAAACTTGGCTCATATTTATTCGCTTCTCTTTGTCCCCTGTGGTTGCCGCCCTGAACTAGCCTACCATAATATCTGACTCAAGTAAGAAAATTTTCTGTCTCTTTACCTCCCTTAACACAATAACAACTTCTTTTTCGGCTGTTAACTATACTTAAACCAAAGTAACAGTTAACAAATTTTAAATGATAAGTTTAGTGGTACAATGGTTTCAGTTATCTTTCAAACATAATCCACAACTCCCAAAATAGCATTTAAAAACATTAAGAACTGGTTCAATATGTCTCTGACTTTTATTTCATACCCTCTCATTGCTTCTACTTGGTAGAATCAAGAATGTCCCATGTCTTTGATAATTGCACTTAGGAGGAGTTACAAGGATGATGTTCTTGCCTAGACCTCTCACCTTCCTCAATTCTTCTCACCACAAAGAATTTCTGCCTTAGCCTCCTCTCATAACCCAGATCAAAATCTCTTACAAGCTTTATTTTCTCTTTTATAGACTTTACTCCATAATTATTCAACTTTTCATTGTAGTTCACTATACCTATAAACGAATAAAATCTATTTTACTCATAAAAATTGTTTCAAGGCATTCAAACAGTGGTGGATGTTTAATATTTTCTTGTGCAATTTTAAATGATTAGTTCATTGTCATTCTCTGACTAAGCTAACTAGTTTTATACTAGTTAACTAGTATACACTAGATTACACTTGTGGACTCTGTTTATACAATCATGTCATCACTTCTGATTCAGGATTAGGAACTGTCTAAAGACATTGTTAGTTATGCATTACACAAAACACCACTTTGTGTCTAAAATAGTACAGTACTATCATAGCCAAGAAAAAGCCATTATCTTTTGTCATATGTTCTGATAGTGAGATAAGCTTTATATCGTCTCTAATTTTCATTGTTTTTGTAAAGCATGTCACATCACATCTTTGAATATAACTAATACTGTTATGCTTTATCTCCATGATGAAATGGTGTGTGTGTGGGGGGGTGGATATGTGTGTGTTGTTGACAGGCATAACCATTCCTCCATCAACTATGAGAACATGGCTTCCAACCCAACATGTATATTATAAGAACATTAAAATAGAAGTATAATTCTCTCACTAATGAAGAAGTTTGCAAAGACTATATAAGGAATGAATTTGTTTAAAAAAACAATTTGTATATGAAAGTTTGGGGAAGCTGAGTAACATTCTTTTCTAACCTGTTTTAAATCCAAAGATAAGTGTATGCCTCTTTGTTTCCAGTGAACACTACCTTTTCAAAAAAAATAATTCAGTCATTAAAGCATCTAAAATAGTCCAAATGCCATGTCTTGTACAGTCCTCTTGATTCCCAAGCTGTCATGTGGGTAAAAATCACACTTATGGGAGAAGCAGAGTAATGACAGCTCAGAGGCTGAGACTAAAACTTCAAAGTGATTGAACCATTTAGCCACTATTTACTTGCCCCAAATTCCTCTTCAGAAATCACCCTTTGCTAAAAGCCTATATTCTTGTCCCATGCTGAATTCATTGCCTTTCAGATATGCTTTGTGTGCAGCAAGGCTTGCTCCCAAACTGACACTAACTACATTATCTTTGTGGCTTCTGGTACCATGGCTTTCATCCAAACTCTGCGTGATCTTCAGGCAGAAGTTCTCACATTTCAGCTTGCATTGGAATCACTTAGAATGTCATGGATTATGGGGATGCCACACCTACATTTTCTAGTGCAGAAGGCATCCAGTGGGGTTCAAGGACTTTAATTTCCAGGGTACCTCCACTAAGGATGATTAGATTGATCAAAGGCCAAGCTTACATCTGAAAATTCCTCTGTCCTTTAGATAGGTTATTTCCCACAAACTGTACAATTTCCTACCTCCAAATGTTTATTATATAAATTGCATCTTCCTTTTAAGGACTTGGTATCTTCTTCTTCCATTATTTCCCTAGGGTGGTACTGACTGATAGAAATGCCATGTGAGCTACTAGGGTAATATTTATTGATTTACTTACTTTCTTACTCATTTTGACTTCTTATTGTTTGGGGAGGGGTAAAAAATGAGCTCATGTAGCCCAGGCTGTTCTCAAAATTGCTTTGTAGTTGATAATGACCTTGAACTTCCATTCTCTACCCCCTGAATATTGGGATTTCAGTTTGGGCAGTACTAGAGTTTGAACCCTGAGCTTCTTACATGCTAGAAAAGCATATACCAACTGAGCTCAGCTCCAACACCACAAGTATGAATTTAATTTTTTTAACATCCATATTAAACAAGTAAAAGACTAAGTCAATTTTGATATTACATATTTATATAAATATCTACAATGTGTTTACTAATATATTTTATTTTGTTCTCCATCAATATATAATCAGTATAAAAAATATCAATGAGCTATTTCACCTTCTTTTACATTAAATAATGTCTTTGAAGTTTGATACATGCTTTTTTAAATTTCCAGTAGATTGCTCCCTGGAGTACCCATATTTCCAGGGATGCCTGCCACCCATGCCCAGTGTCCTCTGCAGCAGAAACATCAGTCCTAGAAGATCAGGATCAAAGAACCTGGAACAGCAGCGACACCCCTTGTTCTGTCCCTTGCTGTGCCTGCCCTCCCAACACTTCCTTAGTTTTAAGATATGCCAGCTGCACTATCAAGGTGATACCAAATTTCAAGGAACTGTATTAGGCATACACATATGTTTTAAAAGCTGTGTTAATGTTAGAATTTCTTTTTTCTCTTACACCTAGAACCAAATATAACTATGCCATCAATAACTTCCTTGCTGCAGAGTTTTTAAACTTCTTCTCCAGCTCTATACCTTGGTCCTCTCTGCCTATTAGCAGCTCCTCCCCTAGTAATGCAGTCTATGTTAACAGTAGAGCACTTGCACCTCCTCTCCACATCCTCCTGGAATCTTCTATAAATGCATACACAGATGTCTGTTTGTCTACATTTGTTTTATTAAACTAGGATCATATTGTATCCATCCTCTGCATAATTGCATTCTTATTCAATAAGTCATGGAATCCTTGTAAGTCAGCTGTAAGTTGTGAGTCTTTCTTTTCACTGGCTGCAGAAGAACCCATAATGTAGGATAGCATAACGTGTTCAGTATGTCTGTCATTGGCCACATTGGTCCTTTATTAAGCAGTAAGTAAAAACTGCAAAACTTCTCACTTCATACCAACTTAGAATTTAGAATATCTGTGCCTATTCTTCCTTTTACAAAAAATAAGTTTGCAATCTCATTTTTAACTTTTAACCTAAACTTTTTCCTGCCACACCTACCCCCTTCCCTCCCAACAAGAGCGCTGATCATTAGCAGTCTCAGAAATTCATTTTAAGCCATTTCCTAAAATATCCTGACTCAGTCAGGAAAGGGCATACAGTGGTGTCTACCTCCTTAGACCTCTCATGAGAACCACTACTCAAGATTTTTTATTCACTTGTCTGCTTTTCTGACAAGCAGTAAACAAACCTGGAAGAAATCCACAAAGATTTTTATTATTGTATGCCCACTCGGTCTGCAAACAAATATCAGTTCACATAAGTAGAAGAAATTTTCTTCTTTAGTCTTGAAAATAACAATAATAATATAACAATAATAATAAAACAATTAGACAATAAGTTAAAAGACCTGACCTGGGGAACATGACTGAAGTTACTCAGAATGATATGTAGGAAGTTCACTATGTAACAGATTCAGTCTTGGTGCTTTATAGATGAAAATGTTTATCTCTTCAACACCTCTATGAAGTACATTAACTTGTTTTATAATGATTTCCCTTCATATCTAAGGATGCCCAGTTCACACAGCCAGCCGATGCCCAAGTACAACTGAAATGGGAATTGTCTAGCTTCAGGGTCTTAATTCTCTACTTTGCTGGTCTTTGGGTTTTGGCATCCTCCCATGTAAATAGAATAGGACCATAAGATCCCTACCTAGGTTAGCTGTGAGAAACACGGCCATGATTTGAAAGTCATTCACAGATCTAATGAAGTGGGACACTCATGGTTCATTGTGGAAAATTTGACTAAGCAGATGGCCAGGCTGACAAGCCAGAGCCAGCCAAGGCTGAAACCTTAATGTCACCCTATGCCCAAGCTGGCTGAAAAGCCTGTCTTTAGAACAAGTGTGGCCACCTTTTCCTTGTGTGCCTTTACCATATTCCTCCTTTCTAGGCTTTGTCCCTTGTGTTTTACCTAATTGGACCTCCAAGCAGTAAATCTTATGTACTGAGGTGTCAGAAAACACTCTGGAGTTCTTGGACTGAAATCTGTGTGGGAGTTTGGCAATATTGAATTTTCAAATAAAATGATTAACAGTCACCTTCAGGGCAGCTGCTGAGAAAATAATCCTTCCTGAATCTTGCCACCTTAATCTAAGGAAGCCTTTTGTTTTCAAGTTTAATCAAAAGTGTTTGGAGGTAACGTAGAGATGAGTGACTGAAAGCAGGTGGAGAGAACCATTTCTCTGTCTAGTCCAAGGTTCCTGTTGGCAACTGGGATGTCATCCCTGTTCTCTGCCTATTCCTAAAAAGGCCCCCGGGAGATGTCACCAGGAAGGACTAAGGCATTTCATTCCATATTAACTGTGCTCATCACTAATCGCTCGTTTTTATTAGCAACATTTTTCCAAGATTCTAATAATTGAAAGTAGGTCCACCTGATCAGAAAGGCTATTTGCTTTTCCAGAGCACAATAAGTTCCATCCGATTTGGTGAAGCAGAGAATTAAAATCAGGAGGAAAGACATAATCCAATTCAATTCAATCGCAAACTGAAGCCTACAAGCCTACTATTCACTGAAAGTGAATGATTTAGATGATCTGAGAAATAAATATAGGATGTTTATGGCTTTAAACAATAGAAATTGGCCTCATTTATGCAGCAGGAAGATCATTTACACCTAATTTCTAAAAGATACCAACTGCCAATATTGAACTTTCAAATCAAGGTTAGAGGTTGGGATAATCTAAAGAGGACAATTAAATGGTATAAAGTTGTTTTTAGAGAGAGAATTTTCAAGAAAGTCATACTACTTTATAATTATAAAGTACAGACAAAGATGACCTGACCAGCTCAGCTTTCTAAAGAATATCTGTGTTGATAAGCAATAAAAACAGGGCATCACCTTCTGGAGCATCTTTTTCTTCTATGTCTTCTATGCTCATCACTGGAGCCATGCTGCCTTTCTGACCATCTGTGCTTCCTGGGACCAATACTGGGAAGAAGTTGTATAAGGCTCTTTTAAGGAGCCATTTCTGTGCCTTATGTGTGAATTTAATGGTGGAACTCCTCATTCACTTACTCTCCCATTCACTCAGTATCCCTCTGCCTCCCCACTCACCCCAGAGTCTTAAATATCCAAGTTGTTTATCTCCACAGTAGCTTTATCATTCCAGGTGTTGTCAAAACTTGGAAGAAATGAATAGTGGCTCTTATTTTCAGGAAAACTGCTTTCTGAGATGAAGCGAGCAGAATTTGCCTTGTACTCCACATCCCAGTTTCTCATTAGCTATGAGACTTTGGGAAAGTCATTTGATATTTTGTGTTTTTGTGTTTCATCTAAAAAGTAAGGAAAAATAGTTCACTGAGAGAAAAATAAGATAATCATAGAGAGCTCTTAGAAGGTATTTAAAAGTCACAGAGCAGTGTCACTTGACTATAATTCGAGCAACTGCGAGGGTGACTTTGAATCTGGGGTTTGAGGCCAAAGTAGATTATGTAAGCATGACCCTGTCTGGAAAAAAAAGACAGAGCAATGTTCACTGAATTGAGAAGTATCCAATGTTTCTGGATTTTGGCGGAGCTTTCTACAAGAGAAAGTTGTAGCATTTTAGCTGGCATTTCTAATGTCTCCACAAAGGGAAGCATGGAATCCTGGCTGACATTGGGGGTGAAGAAATGCACTCTGAAATTCACCCTCGTTGACGCCTTACACTTGGCTTAGCATCAGAACTGAGTTATCTGCTCCCTATGAGTGGGAAAATCACTTACATACCAAGAAACATTTCTATCTCCCAGAAAAGCTACAAAAGCTAGAGATTCATATTCCAGCCCTTCTTACAGCTGGAGTGAGCACTTGTTGGGGTTCTGCAGCTAGATACATCTGCCACAGATTTCATATGAAAAGTTAATGTTGAAATTTAGCCCATCCTGTCAGGACTGGTAGATTAGAATGTTGTGTGTATAGTTCTTGCAACAGAATCCAGAGGCCCATGCTGGTGAAACTGATGGGTTCACCTGTTCTTCCTGTGTCTGAGATGGTTCTGCACGGCTCCAGGTCTGGGGCTTTTGATTTTTGCTTCAATTGTTTGGCCTCCAGCTTTGTTCTTTGGCTGCTATGGATACTAGCTGGATAGCATTTCCTCTAATAAGTTCATTTTCCTCTTAAATTATCCAAGGCTAGTTTTGTTGATACCAAATTGGCTCCTCATGTGCCCTCCGTAGCACAATAACTCAGTTACTTTGCATGCAGTTCCATGGGATATCCAGACAACTGCTTTTCTAACACCTATTTCAGCTCTCCAGCCTCCCCCACACCCTGCAGATGAAATTACACCATCTTCTGGGAATTTTCCTTTCTTTTTTAAAATTTATTTATTATTATTATTATGAATAAAGTCATATAGTTTATCCATGTATCCCCTTGCTCAAACTCCCTTCCTCCTCCCATCCCTCCCAGTCACTCTCTCTTCTCCCCATCACTTTATCTCCTCCCCAGCAAGGGCAGGAGGTCCCAAGGTCCCAAGGTGGCTTAGTTCAGCATCCACTCCAGGCAGATCCACTTTCCTCACCCCAACATCAAGACTGGGTCAAGTGTTCCTCTGGAGGAAATGTGCTCCAAGGTGTTTCAGATCCCAAACTGTTCAGTGGTTGTAGTTTGAAGTTTGGACATGCTTTGCTTTTTGTTTAAAGTCCACTAATGAGTGAGAACATCCCCTGCTTATCTTTCTGGGTTTGTGATACCTCACTCAGGAGGGTATTCTCCAAACTCATCTATTTGTCTGCAAATTTTAGGATGTCATTTTTTTTCTTACTGCTGAGTAGTACTCCATTGCGTAAATATACCACAGCTTGTTAATGCATTCTTCAGTTGAGGGGCATCTAGTCTGTTTCCAGGTTCTTGCTATTACAAATAATGCTGCTATGAACATAGTTGAGCTAATGCGTTCGGAGTATGAATGTGCATCTTTAGGGTATATGCCCAGTTGTGGTATTGCTGGATCCTTAAGGAGATTGATTCCCAGTTTTCTGAGAAACCACCATACTGCATTCCAGAGTGGCTGAACAAGCTTACACTCCCACCAACAATGCAGGAGTGTTCCCCTTGCTCCGCAACCTCTCCAGCATAGGCTATCATCTGTGTCTTTTATCTAATCTAATCAACTAATTCAAGTCCATGCACTAACTGCTGGAACTAATGTAAATGTTAAGCTAGCATTTTGGCAGGAATTTTTTAAAAGAAACTTTTTATTCATTTTTACATACCAACCACAGATTCCTCTCTAATGTCTTCTCCTTCTACTACCATCCCCCTCCAGCCTTTCCCCATGATCCACCCCTCAACCCCTCCTTCAAAAGTGTAAAGCCTCACATGGGGAGTCAGCAAAGCCTGGTATATTCTGTTGAGACAGTTTCAAGCACCCCCCCAAAACAAAGCTGTGTAAGAAGTCCCACCATAGATAATAGGCTTCAAAAATCCAGCTCATGCACCAGGAATAGATCCTGATCCCACTGTCAGGGACCCCTTAAACAGACCAGGCTACACAACTGTCTCCAGTATGCAGAGGACCTAGTCAAACCATGCAGGCTCCATAGCTGTCTGTCCAAAGTTTGGGGATTCCCACTAGTTTGGTTCAGTGGTCTCTGTAGATTTCCCCATCATTATCTTGACCTTTCTCACTCATATAACCCTCTCTTCAGCTAGACTCCCAGAGCTCAGCTTGATACTTGGCTGTAGATCTCTGCATCTGCTTCCATCAATTACTGGATGAAAGATCTATGATGACAGTTATGGTATTCACCAATCTGATTACCAGGCATCCTATCCACTATTGCCAGTAGTCTAAGCTGGGGTCATTCTTGTGGGTTCCTGGGAACTTCTCCAGCACCAGGTCTCTCCCTAACCCTATGATGTCTCTCTCTATCAAAATCTCTCTTTCATTGCTCTCCCACTGTTCTTGCTCAACCATCCACTTCTTTATGTTCTCATCCCTCACCCGCTCCCCTCTATTGCCCCTCCTTCGCAGTTTGTTCATGAAATCTCATCTATTTACCCTTTCCAAGGTGATCCATGAGTCCTGCTTAGGGTCTTCCTTGTTATTGGCTGACATTTTTTTAATGTCTTAGAACAAAGGAGGAAAAATGTCTTCCTTGTCTTCACACATTGCCAAAATCTGTAAAGTAGCAAGACTTTTCAACAGCAGACACCCTATATCTGCCAAGATATGTTCTCCCAAGTCTGTTCACAAGTGTCTATAGACAAGTCACATTGTGACAGCCATAAAATTTACATCATCAGTGTCTTTATCTCAAGGTCAAATACACACATACAGAGAGAGAGAGAGAGAGAGAGAGAGAGAGAGAGAGAGAATACACAAGAAGAGAAGAGAGGAATAAAAATTTTTAGCATGACATACAGCCGAGAATCTTTAGCCCTAACCTAGTAAAATGCTAATAATACGTTTAGCAACTGGCTGAAAAATGGAGACTGGAGAAGGTGGAAATTAAATCCTGATTTGTAGCATTTTCTGATCTGATTTGCGTTATGTAAACACATCTACCATGTCCAGTTTTGAGCCACCAAAATCATGTTAATAAGACCATAAAATTCTTGGATATTTCATAATATCTTCTTGCACTCCAGTGTCTGATTGCTTTTCCCACAGTTCCTCATTGACTTCCTGTTGTATGCTCCCCTAGAACCTACTGCTCCTTTCTACCTTTCAAATGGGCCTTACTCTACCCCTACTGTATTCAGCACAAACCCTCCCTCACTGGATGGAGTCAAGTTTTCTGTTAAAACTCACAGCTGTCTGAGCTTTCCTTCAGAGCACTTAGTTGGGTTATATGTTTACCACTTACTATCATTGTGTGGTGTTTGACATTACAAACAAGCATAGCTATGTGGCCCTGTGTGATCAGACTTGCTCTCAACTCTTTTTATCCCCATTTCTCCTGTGTGTGTCTTTCATAAGGGAAATGTGGGGGAGTTACCAAAAATCTTTAGTGTCTGAGTAAATCCTCCTGGTCCATATAACCATAAATATGACAGAAATCCTTCTTTGTTATGCCATTTTTTCAAAAAAAAAATCTTGCATTATCAAAGCTAGAAGAGATGATTCCAAATGTTCTTTCTCTGATCACAAAATATCTGATCACAAGATGTTTTATGTGTGTGTCTCCTGGTACCTTGGTGAGGTTGGGATGGGATGATGAGTGGAAATGTTGCCCAAAGATAGAGTTCCTGGCTGGCCACAGTCGTACCTCCAGAGAGTAACAGCCTTCAAACTTGATCTCTCTCATCTTTATAATCTCTTACATGATTTTTGACTGTAAAAAAATAGCTAGTTTTAGTCTTATATACATATGCAAAATAAGTGTTCAAAGAGGTATAGAGGAGCAGGGGAGCTAATTCATGTGTCTCACGGGGCAATGTCTCCTCATTTCAACATCCTCACTGGCCCCTCTTCCCTCCTAGCTTCAAGTCTCAGCAAAGAATTCAATTTCCAATTCTATCACATTTTCAAAACATTGAGTTCTTTCTGAGATTATACCACATGGACCTCCCATTTGTATTTGACTAACAAAGTGTTTGCCTACGATCGCATGCATAATAAATCACAGAACCACACTTGGAACCAGGGCACTCCTTGTCCTAAACTATATTCATTTTGTTTCTCTTCACTGTGCACACAGTACCAGTGAAAGCCTCACTGTTACCTTGAAAAAAGTCCCATGGTCCACACATCTTCTCCATGAAAGACTTTTGTTAGTTCTTAAATAAAGTATGCATTTTAAGAAACTGTATAAATACACAGCATAAATCTAGTACATAAATAATGATCTGAAGAAAAACAGTCCTGCTTCTTTCTGTCCACAACACATTTCTTACCTCAATATGTGTCTACAATGCTTTAACCTACTAGACTTCTACAGTTTGACCAGAAGTTCAGAATCAGGGACAAAACATATAACATCCCATTTCTAACCTCTTGTAGGATGTAGAGATTTTAATTTATACCTCAGTCTTATCACACTCCAGGCATATAACCTCTGGCTAGTCATTTCCATCTCTGAGGCTCAGTATCATGAGCAAAAAAGCATCTGCCTTCTATAGATTATTTTAAAAGCAATATGAAATAAATTTTTGCATAAAGTAAGTGTTCAACAAATGATCACCATATGTTTCTACTTGTGAGTATTTCTATACTATAGTTCTGGCCCTAGTAATCAAATAAGGGCTTATCTATAATTTCGGTAACAAATATGCCTTTGACAAACACAAAACTAGCTGGTTCACTCTATTTCATTCAACTAAATAAACTACACATTGAGTTCTTAATATCTGCTAAGTACAGCATCATTCCTTGGCTATAGGAAATAACAAATGTTTAGTTCTTGCCTTCAAGGGACTGACAATATAAACCATAAGTGGGATAAGAGCTTGGACATTTTAAATATCTCTAAGAGAAAATTTCAGCACATATCAAAATATCAGTTTTTTTGAGAAGAGCAAGAGAGAAGATAGATAGATAGAGATGATAGATAGATAGATAGACAAGAGATGATAGATAGATAGATAGATAGATAGATAGATAGATAGATAGATGATAGATATCTTCTCTCATATATTCTCTGTCTCTTAGTCTAGATTGTAGAATGAGTGTCCAGTCAGTCACTTTTCCTCTCTTAAGCCACCATACTCTGAGAGTTACTGGGCTGTTCCTCATCTTTTTCTTCTCCATTAAATGATCCCAGTCCTTCAGCATTTTCTTGGAAGTCCTATGTGCCAGCCTTCAGTTTAATCATTTTCACTGCTCCTCTCTGGAGTTTCTCCAAGTCCTATACATCCTAGTGTGTTGCTTCGTCATTGAGTTCAGTCTCCTGAGCAATTCATCTCTTCTTCTAGACAAAGGAAAAATGAAAGCAACCTCCTAACAGGAGCATGGTAGGTAGAAACAATGATGATTGCCTAAGTAAGGGACTCATGGAGAACATTCACATGCTCAAAGGGAATTAGCACTTACTGTCACCAGTATTAGGGGGAGATCTAAAACCAGAACAGTTTTAAATAGTGTCAACCATTCTACTCACAATTATCTAAATTGCTTTTAAGTATATGACTTTTAACAGCAAACTTAGGACTTTTTGCGGCTACATCTGAGATTATCAGAACAAGACCGATAAAACCTCTGAAGTATGAAAAGTTAAGGAGCTCAAACAAGAATGCAAGATTCCATAAAATGCCTCTGGTCATCAGGTAGACAGCTGAGCACTTCCTATTTCATCCACAGGCAATGGCTTTGTTCAGTCTTGGCACAATGCAAAAGATCTTTCATTTGTGTTCAATCCATCAACAAAATTAATATTTCTTGGGCTGAAATTGCAGCAAATTCTAAGTGACTCTTAAGAAATGATAGATAGAGGTTAATCAAATGCATGCCAATCACAGCATGCTACCAACACAGGCAGCAAGGAGAAAATACAAAAACAGAGCTCTAGCAAAATATCCCTTCCAGGCATACACAATGACTTGTGAGGAGTGTCTTTTCATACATTCTACCTGCCTTCTGTCATTGTGCCAGTGAGTTTTTTCAGAATTCTGAGAGACATCAGCACATGTGTACACACACACACACACACACACACACACACACACGAGAGAGAGAGAGAGAGAGAGAGAGAGAGAGAGAGAGAGAGAGTTATGTTCCTTTCATCACACTGCCAAATTCTCTAAAGAAGCTTTGAAAATTTGTACTAGTTAATAGTCTGCCTGTTGATTGCACATCTTTGTTTCTTAAACCATGATTTTGAAATTAAATATTTTCTTTCCTCTTCTAGAAAGGCTAAAAATAGATGCTTAGCGTGAAAGTCTTGGTTGTGGGTCTATGTGGGAGACAGGGACCAAGCATTAATCTTCTGGGCTGACTCCAGGCAGACAATATTGGTCAAGTCTAGTACTGTTTCTGAAGATGCTTGTGTCCCAACAAGATCGTGTATGGTCTAAAACTAGTTGAGCTAACAGGTATCTGTCAGAAGAGAGCTATGAGAGAAAAATCTACACTATGGGATAGATAGATAGAAACTGCCAAGTTTTCTAAAGGTTCCTCACATCTATGTTCAGAAGAAACTCGTGATTTGATGTTGAATTGCCCCACAAAACTATAGTTACACAAGTACTAAGGTCTATCAACTAATTCCTTAAACCATCAGGTATATGCATTTAATGTTGTGATTGTGAAATAATCTGCACTTAAAGACAGCAAAGAACTTATCATAGAATCAGAACAAGAAAAAGCCTTGGAGGTACAGGCAGAAAATCATGAGATACTTATCACTGGAGTTGAATCCATCTATCACCTCTTCTGTTGACAGTCCACATGTTCAGTCATGGGCTCTAGATGCTTGTAGCAGAGTGAAGGAAAGGCATAGGAACACAAATACTGTTGGTGGAGTATATACACTGAGACGCTCTAAAGGACAGAGCATTAAAGCCATGACACACTACTTGTTCCCTAACAAACACACATCATAACTCACTAGTTATAATTTTTGCAAAAAGAAGCCTCCACTAATGAACTGGCACTACCAATGGCCTCTGATTTCATTTTTCTGACAGTAACAAAAGTCTTAAAATTTCTGAACTGTTGAAAAAGTGAAAGCAGGCCATTGATGGTGACATGTTACCAGATTGCCATATAGTTAGTGATTAGGGCAAGTAACCAAAAACTGATGGCTTAACAAATCATTACTAGACATAACTCAGCATTCTCTTCTTTACTAAATGTGTTCTTCCTAGACTTAATACCAAATAACTCTTAAAAGCCAGTAATTTGTACCATCCCTATAAAATCTACCATGCCTTGGGAAGCCATCTTATTATACAGTTTCTACTTGGGAAATAACTATGAGTGGAATATTAGCATCTCTATATGAGAAGGACTTTAAAACTATGGGAATTCAATAAACACACACACATCTAGAGATCTAGTGTGAGCAGGAATAGAGTATATCTGAGAGATATAAAGTATATCTACTATATAACTTTTTGGAACCTAAAATGAAACTCCTGCTAACTTTCAAAGACTACCATTTGGATAACTTTTTAAAAAAGAAAAAAAGAAGAAGAAAAAAAAAGATAGCCAGCAGATTAAAGGAACTCCATTTATATATATATAAAAAATCAAATGAACCTCTAACAAAGCTTGTTTGGGGACATGAATAAATCATCCATCCATGAATTATTCATCATTATCAAGAAACAAGCTGAGGATTCCAGGAACTGGACAGGATCTGTGGAGTGAGCAGGTTTATTGTCACACATGCTCCACAGGAAGGGAGAAGACCCCTGCCACGAGTACTATTATGGAAAGCCAACCATGCCAACCCTCTATTCACAGTGCACCTTGCCACCTTTATACCTTGAGGACAAAACAAAAGAAGTTTATTCCATAATGAACTCAGTGAGCAGACAATAAGCAGGATTTCCCCTCCCCCATCACTCTCACTCTGTCTCTCTCATTTTGATATACGTAGGAAACATGAGATACGGGCTAAAGATCATAGGGTTGAAAGCTTCAATCTGAAAAAGCTGACTAGAAAACTCATGGATGACAAGCTGATGCCGCATTCTGACCATCTCATTCCCGGGCTGGGGTGTGAGGTGGGCTTGTTCTTTAGAAAGAACAGGAGAGGGTGGAGAGGAGGCTCCCGGATTTAATGCACTAACCAATACATGTGTGTGTTCCAGGTCCAAACTGCTTTGCAGGAACTACAATAATTCCAGCTGGCATTGAAGTAAAAGTGGACGACTGTAACATCTGTCATTGTCACAACGGGGACTGGTGGAAACCCGCTCAGTGTTCAAAGCGAGAATGCCAAGGCAAGCAGACTGTGTAGGGCAAATTCCAGAACAGTGGCGAATTCCAGGAAGGAATGCTATGGCTTCTACACTGCACATGTTTAACACTCAACAAAATGAGCAAACAAACCCCTGCCAGCTACAACAGGGTCACCAGCAAAACCTTCTGGGGTTGACAAGAGTGATTATTTTACGAAGAGGAAATTTCTCTCTCTTTCTCTTGCTATATAAAATATACATAGCATATAGCTATCTAAACCACTTTTGAAATTACCAGTGCTTGATGGGGACTTGACGGCCAAGATTTCTACAACAAGAAAGAAAGAAAGGAGCCTTGGACAGGCTCTCTCCCAGGTGATGCCTCTGACCTGCCAGTTCATGTCCTTTGATTTTCTCCATTTTTACTCTGCTGTGCATACTACACTTTTGTGTATTTTCTACCTTTGGAATCTAAAGGGGCCAGATTTGACTGTGCAGTCAAGTGTTTGTGTTGCATCAGAAATGTTTGAGAAAGAAACTTTGGGAGAAAGTGTCCTTCCAGAGAGGGATGATGCAAGAATGTCCAAGCCCTGGCTCTCTTGGTGGCAGTTACCAAGTCTGTAGACTAAGAAACAGAGTAGTAAACTGGGTCCTCTATAGATCAAGGTGAGGAACAACTGTTTTTTCCAATATGTTGGGGCTCACTGTTGATTCTTACAAACCACATATTTCATACATAAAACTCTGAAACTGCCAACCAGAAACAAGTAGACAAAGAACACCATGAGTAGACTGAACGAAGAGCCCAAAGAAACAGGTATCTAAAACTGTAGCATTTAATCACCATACTTCTTCATGATGCCAGCTTTGAGTTATAATCAAACACACCACAAAGCCCACCTTGTCACCAGGCAATATAAATACCAGAACCAGGGCGAGTAACCCCACTGTGAATCACTCTTTCTAAACATTTCTAACTTTGTTCCAATTTGGCTGAAAGCCAGTCCTATACACAGCAGTTCTTATGGTTTGGGACTGTGTTTACCATATTACAGGAACAACCACTCAGCCCTAAATCTAAAATCCAGATTCAGGACACTTTCCACCTTAAGTGCTGATGTAAATTAAAGATTAGGGTAGTGAGTCTTGCACAATACAATTTCATTAGTTGAACATTTTTAATGTATATATTAGATACTGAACTATTAAAATGAACCTTTGAAGAGTCTCAAGGTTGCCCTGGTAATGCTGCTAGTATAATAACGGGAAAAGTAATAATAAAAGAAATATACAGGGTATCTGATGCCACTGGCAGTCAAGTACAAAATTCACAGTTCTGAGACCACATGACCCAGCCACTTACTCCACTATCTATCCTAAAATCCCTGGTGCAGATCTGATAGGGAAACTTCAAAAATTTTTTCATATTTAGTTGTTTTTCTTTTTCCTGTTTTGTGCTCCCAAACCTAGCCTGGGTTTCATGTGACTTCTATGGAGGACATCACACAGGAGGATGTCTCAGTTTCCATCTCTGACATTCAGGGCCACATTGGTAGGGGCTGTGCTGTACACTTTTAGAATGCTACATGGCATTCCTGGATTTCATTTGCTAGGTCCAGGAACATCTACCTAGTTATATCAACCAAATGTCCTTAGAAATTACCAAAAGTCCTCAAGGGGTGTGAGTAGAAAACAAAATTTTACCTGGCTGATAAGCTGAGTCATTCAGCTGTATCATTTCTGCCATGTGACATGCTGGGTAACTTCAACTGCACACACACGGCTTTGTTGAGCAGTTGAGCACTTTGGATCATACACAAACAGCAACCCCAGGTCAATCTCGTCACTATCAGGGGACACTTCTAAGACCCACTCTCTGGCTGCCAGTTTCTTTATTCTCATAAATTACTTTTCTCCTTTAAAGTTGTTTGTCTCTCCTCCCTGGAAGTACCACCTGTCATCAAGAAAGAGTTGTCATTTCCAAAATTAATGTGCCAACGAGCCAGAGCTGACACTTTTACATACACTGTGCTTGTGTTATGATACAAATAACCATCCCAGTGCCATCCAAGGAAGAACATCCAGCTGCCTTCCTTTAGAACACCAATTTGCTGCAAGGTTGGTGCCTTTCAGTTGCCACTATGGATACATCATAGAGACATCCATGAATCATTCATGAGCAATTCTGCATGATTTATGTCTGCACTCAGAAGTAAAGGCATTGCACACTTCAGCCTGTGTCTAGACAAAATTGTACTATACAGCTCTCTTCATTGCCCTGAGGTTGCCTATTGACAGTACCCCAAATCCACGTTCTTAAAGGGAAATAATAATTTAATTATTATTATCTTAAATGACATGAATAAGGTATAAAACTGAAAAAGTCACTAATAGAGCCATGTAGCATACACCCCTTTCTATTATTAAGGAGTTGTTACAACCTTGTTAGAAACAAAAAAAAATATGCTACTTGGAAGCCAAAGTATAAAATTTTGCATCAAAGTCTGAGCCCACTGATACTCACAGCAAGGATTCAGTAAGATAGAGTGTAATAACTGTCAATACTGTCTTCAGAGAGTTCCATGCTGGTAGCTATTCAATGGCCTCTATTACAAACTGGAGAAAGGGGTTTTTCACTATTGTTCATGTTAGGTTGGTCTTGGGGTTTTTTTTGTCAGTTTGGTATATTCATTTGGTTTCTCCATTATACCACAATATTTACTTTAGTCTCTCAGTTATCAGTGCTTTCACACATTTACGGAAGAACAAGCCTATACTGTGACAGAATTTCTCATAAACTGATAAAGATTTAACAACTTCCTTCCAGCCAGGTCACTAAGATATTCTTTCTAAAGTTCTGAACACCAGAGTTGTTCTCATCTCATCATTTTGTTGTTGCTTTTCTTTCTTTTGAAGATTTTGAATGCAGCCACAGTCACCCCTGTGCTATCCTTTTTCTCCTGCCTTTGGGTCTCGGCTTTAAATTTAGCTATGTTTAAATAAGGAATCAGAGTCCTGTTCATCAGCTGATGTCCATTAAACTGATACAGTTTCTAAAATCTTTAAAAAAAAATGGTGTGCCTGAAAACTAGTGAGAGAGAGAGAAAAAAAAATCACTAAATACTAAACTGTAAAAAGGGGGATTCTAGCAACAATATTTGATGTGTAAAGAATATATTATTAAAAATTATTTTGTTAAATATAAAGTGTGTTAACCAGTGAACATTGTTTGTGGTATATTTTCCTTCCTAAGTTTCTCTTTTCTCCACTTCTTCTTATTCAATGATGAACTCACAATGGCATCTCTCATCCAACAGCACATATGCCATTACAGCTAGAGCCAAATAGAATTAAGCTTTAACTCTAGTATTTGCCTGAGTGCATTTTTATTTTTCAAACTATAAGGCAAGGCTGACTTGGTGGGGTTGGGTGTCACGAAAAGATGCTCAAATAAACTGCAAGTGAGAGCTCTGTAAATGGTAGGGTCAAAACCTTTCCTGGATCTACATCTACATATTCAGCACTATGGTGTTCAAGTGCTCAGGCATGCCAAGAACATTGCAAGCCCCAGAAACCACAACATCATGCTACATCTCCATAACTCACCTATGAAGAAGGAAATCTGCCTGTGTTCTAATTACACAGAAAATAAGAATAGAAAGAGAAGAATGTTTTTTCTAACATCATGAGATGAGAAGTAGCCATGCAGAAAATTATTATAAAAATTTTCAAGCAGTCAGAATAATAGTATGTCTTTTACTTCCTCATTTCCAGACCCAGTAGTTACTGATACTTTGAGAATAGTTAACATACTCTAATAAATAATCATCTCTTTAAAAAAAAAAAAGATTAGTATTTCCTTACAAAACTGTTGTTATATTAACAAATCTAACAAAGTTAGTAACATTTTGACTGTCCAATATCTAGTCAATATTTTTTTAAATATGAGAAGTAAGTTTGCTTATATGAACAAATGGCCTTATATTTGGTTTTTGTTCATCTTAAATCTAAAACATAGATTTGAAGTTTGCCAATCACAGCTAAAAACCCTGACAAGACTCATGAGTTTGTTGTTATTTAAAATTTTTATTGAGAATATGCTTTTAATTCTCATGTTCAACCTTAACCTCACCAATTGGCTTGCAATAAACAACTAGAAGCTAGGTCCACAGAAAATATCATTGCTTGTGTTTAGTACCCAGTACATACCTTTGTCTTCTGTGTACACAATCTTTGCTTGGGATGCAAAAATGAACTCTCATGGTCATGCTCCTTGAGAAAAAGCCACTGTCTAATACAAAATTATGTGAATAATATTTCATAATTGTCATCAGTTACTGCATTACTAGAGAAAGGGAAAAAATATCCACTAAGACATCATCGGTATGGGTATACCTAAGCATATGAGGACACATCTGTATCACGTCAACATTTTCATAAAACAAAATCAGACTTTCTTGCATTTAAATCACCACACATTCAATTTTCTACTTCCTGTTTCCACAAAGTGTCATAGAACCAACAACTCAGAAGCATGGAAAAGAGCTATGAACCAAGGCACAGATCTGATTTGTTGATGAAATTTGAAGTTTTATGTTGAGAATAGTACTCTTCTAAAGAAAGATATTTTCATGATTTTTGAAAGGCAAAATGTAATCTCTGAGTCACAAAACTCACTATGTTTTCTGACCTTCTTTTTTATATGCATGGAATTAGCAACCAAACTGTCCTTCCTGGTATAAAAACCGGATTTGTTCCTATCAATCATATGCACCAAGAAGGCAGACTATTCATTAGATAAAAGTTAAATGAATTGAATTGGGAAATGAGAAAAAAAAGTTCGGCAGGTAAGGTGTTTGCCACATAAACAAGAAACCTGATTTTAGGTCATATCACCCAGGTAAACTATCTGGCCATGGCAGTCCTGTGGATAGGGAAGTAAAAACAGGGGGACCTCTAAGGAGAATGGTCTGATTTGTCTAACGTCATGGTGATCTGCAATGAAAAGAGGAAAACAATAAGGGGGACACCTGAAGACAACTCGTAGTCTCAACCTTCACATGGAGCTAAGTACAGTGTGTACACCCATAAACATACATGTATACACCTGCTGCTCCCCTCCTCACACAATGAATCTCTATGAATTGCTATCACTGAATATTATGGGTTCAATTTATTCTTCTATTACAAATATTTTCAATGTGGCCATGACACGACTTTTGTTCTGACTTTTCAAAATGTTGAGCTCACCATTCTTTCCATTCCAAATGCTAAATAGTTCCCATATTCCCATTACAAATGAGCTTGGTGGTAGGTTTACTTTGTAACAGCTACACTACTATAATTAAATTTAAGTTGAAAAGTCTTCCAATAAAGACAAATTTCTTCAAGTAAATGATCCATATATGGTAAAGTTAGTGGGAGGAACTAGAATATAAAACTCAGCTATTTGAGTTTCTCAGTGTGTCAAATACTGCATAAGATAATAATTCTCATTTATGGATTCAAACATCCTTACAGCTATAATAAAATTATCACCATTTGTAGATTATGCCAGAGAGGCCAGAGAACATTTCGGTTTTCCTAGACCTACATGCCTAGGCAGATATCATATTTATATAGAGTTGAGAGCACTGAATAACATAAAGTATAAAGAACAACATAAACTAATATAAATTAAAACTTAGAAGGTCCTTTTATAATCAGGTGCCATTATTAAGACTGGAGGAGTTAGAGATAGACAAAATAATGCTGGATCTGAATATGGTATCTTATATATAATTTTGGCTATTTATTTAGAGAAACATTATTGTAAAACAGAAAACAATAAATGGTAGATTTTGAAGGTGACAAGCAGTAAGGATTGATTTAAGTATGAAGCTACAGAGGCAATGATATACTAAAAAATGCATCTGGGAAGAAAACCCAATTGTGAAAAACTGGAAAATCGTACTAAGAAAATTGAACCAGCGTGTTCTTGACATTGTCGAGTAATTATAATAAAATCAGAAAGTGGCATGGCCATATTCATATCTTAAATAATTGTGAAAACAGATTGAAGAATGACTTGAAGACCAGAGAGAAATGGGAATGCCAACGGGAGACAATTACAAAAGCCCAGGAAAGAAATAATGAGTATCTGACCTTGTATGAGAGAGACTCAAACATGGTAGCTGGTACAATAGCTCTTTATGGACTGGATCAAGTGGAAAGTCTATAATGAAAACAGTCATATCACTAACTCATGGGGTTAGAAGGATGTTGTTACCAATTACAACAATCAATGGTGTAGAACCTAAGCTTTACTTGGAGTAGCACCTGATCTCACTTTACAACACTGTGCCAAAGTTGCGAGTAACATTAGATCTTCAGAGTCAACTACATATATATCTGTCTCTCAGACACCACACTTCTTTGTCAGCTTATTTTCATCTTGACTTAAGTAACTCCAACTTGAATAGCCACACTTCACCAATGATCAGATGGGTTTTATGTTTTAATATAGTAATCTTAAGAAGAAAGTTTATATATGGAAGGTAAGAAGGTATAGTAGAATTATGTTACATTGTAAGTAATTGTCCCACCTACTGGTTTAATAAAAAATGCTGATTGACTAAAGGCAGACAGGAAGTGTAGGCAGACCTACAAGACTAAGAAAGCTCTGGGAACAGTAAGAGCAGAGCAGAGAAGCCAGAGAGACATCATGTAGATACCACAATGAGATGTTAGCAGACAGAGAAATTGAAATGCTGCTGTGAGAAAAGGTACCAAGCTACATGGCTGAACAAGATAAGAATCATGGGGTAGTTTAAGAGCAAGAACTACCTAGCAATATCCCAGAGTCATAGGCAGATAGCATAAAATTAATACAAGTTTCTGTGTGTTTCTGTGAGACAGCAGATCAGAACCTCAAAGCTAGGCTGGAAAGACCAGGCCAGAAACTACAAGAAGGAAACAATTCTTTCACTGTTTTTTCACAAGCATCACTCTCATACTAAAATTTATCTGTATACTATGAGGCAAAAGTACCTGTCTACCACTAGCATTTGTCTCTACACAGCCCCCTCTAGAATGCAAAAGTCTAGCTCTTTGTTTTCCACATTGTTGTTCAGTAAGATCCCTGAAATTTAAAAACAAAAAAGTTTGTTAAATACCCATTGTCGTCATTTTTGATTTTCCATGGAACATACAAGAGAAAACTCTGTAGTTAACTCTGAAGAAGAACCTTTAATATGAGGTCTCCAAGAAGCCTAACTTTCTACATGCACACACACCAACATCATCACCACCACCACCACCACATACACCACATACACATCTGCTCTTTGTTGTGGTGGTGGTTGTTTCATTTCCTATTAAATTAATCCCAACATTGGGTCAGCCAGACCCATTAACTGTATTTCTCATTTAGACCTTTCAGAGAAGGCGGCTGCAAATGCAATTTAATTTGTTGACCCATAATCAATAGCAATTAATAGCATCCCTTTAATCTTGTTGAAAAGCCTATCTCTGGCTTCCAGTAACCACCATCTCAAGGGACAGGTATTCACACATGCAGGTTGGTTAGCTTCTCCTCAACCAGCTACTTTTCTGGTAACTGTGTCCCTTTTAGCAGTTACTGTTTACTATATGCTTCCATCCATCACTCCAAAGTTCATGTAGGCTCTATTATAAAGCTCCTCCCCTAAAAGCCCTTGGCTTAATTAGGGACCTGTACTACTGATAAAAAAATATAAAATACATTTTAATGCAAAAAATTGACTTAACTTTTTTAAATTTAAAGTACTAATAAAATTGTTGCTTATATTTTTTAAGACTTCATTTTAGAGTGTTATCAAGACAAGTAGTACAATTCAGTCTTTTTCTTTTATGTGTCATATTAATTAAAAAGTTATTCCTTTGTTCCACAAGTAAATTGCCAGTAGAAGAGTAGATAGCATGGTTGAATTGAGTTGAAGACTGTCTTCCTATTCTCAAGGGGGACACGTTGTGACAAGGCCAACAAGGCAAATTTGTAGTAACAGCAAGAAGTGCCATGGTCTTAGCATGAACAGAGAAGATGGCAATATATTGGCCTAGACATGTGGGAAGGCTTTCTAGGAAATAGAACTTATTTGGATGTTAAAAGAAGAATACACCAGCAGCTAAAGAATAAAGAAAGTGGTCAGCATCCTTTACAATCTGTAAGGGTAAGTTTCTGCTAACATGGCTCGGAAAGCATAACTGTCTCATTTTGCTAATAATAAAATCTATCCAAATCAGTAAGCATGTGCCTGGCTGATTTGAAACAAATCAAAAGAGGAAAAGTATGCCATTTATACGTTGTGCAAGAATCATTTGTCTTGTCACATGAGCTATCTTTTCCATAGTCAGTTCACCGACCAGTGAGATTTCCTCTCTTCTACTTTCCTCAATTACCAAGTGCTCTGCCTTTTCCAGAATTTGTGTATTCATCTCTATCTCTTACAGTAATTTTTCTTCAATGGTATGTTCACTGTTGGTCTCATCAACAGGCCTTTTATACAGTATCAAGTGTGGGGTGAAAGACTTCAGAATACTATGGAAGCATCAATAAGCAATCAAGAGATACCTTATGTAGCAAGAATACTTTTTAAATGTATATTAATGATATCATGATAGTTACCTGTTCCATAAAATCACCAAATTAGTTTAAAACCTAATGGCCAGTATCTATTTTGTATGATAGTTTTACAAGAGAGTAATAAATTTAAGCTAGCCAGTATCATCTATCTAACTTTTGAGATTAAATATCTATGCAAATAAGATATGTATAATGTGTAAATTCCAAATATAAGATGTCTTTGGTACATATATATATTTGTATTTGTATAAATACTAAAGTATTACATATATAATTGTAAAAAGCTATAAATATTATGGTAGACTGATGACTGTATGATTAAGACTGAACATTTGCTGTTTCCACCTGCCTCCTACATTCTCTCTTTTATACCTAGAATTTGCAGGCTCCTCTAGTGAACAGTAATTTCTACCTCACCTTTGCTTTTCTGTGAAGCATTTCATTAGTTCTGCTTGTTCATAGATTTAATTTCGCATCCCTAATCATTTGTGGCTCATGTGGTCCATTGATTTCAAAGGGAGGCAGAGAATATGAGCAAAGGACAGTTACAGAAGTGGATGAAAGCCAAGTTACTGGGAAGTCTAAAATCACTGCAGTGACAATGAAATTTATGTATGTATGTGAGTATATATATATATACATATATATGTGTGTGTATATATATGAGAAAAAGACATTTCTTACTTAGTTGCAAACTGCTACGCATATGGTTGGGAGATTTTTGTTTGCTTTCTTTCAGTTGGGGTTGCCTTGCCTCTTCATTTTGAACCAGATAAATATTTCCCCTTGAGAGGGTTTCTTATTCACATGCCTGCTCTATCTGCTATGTGCCACGGCCTTACAGGATACCATTCCAATGAGATGATCATTTCCCTGGGCATCCAGATGTGCAACAGGGTGTTTTCACACAAATGGAAGAAAGTCCTCTCCATCCTCTTATTTTGTTTATGAAGGCATTCTTGTATCCTGTTGGTTGGGCTGACAGTACCTTTCAGATCCTTAGAGAACCTGGAAATGTTCCAGGAGCCTCTCTACACTCAATTGTGGGTTTGTTTGGTATGACAAGTATTTTGTTGTCAGGAGTATTCACTTTAATTGCTTGGGTTGGCTTTCAGTCCTTACCCGTACCCTTGAGTTCATGAGTTACTGATTACAAAGACTACTCTACATAGGGAAAGAAGCCCCTGTGCTACTTGTGAGAAAACAGCCACCAAGGGTCCCATTTCCCTCCCCCAGCTCCAGCAAAACAGCTTTTAACAGTATGAGAATACTGACTACTTAGACCAGAATTAAGACTCAGTGTTACTTTTAGAAGAACATCATGATAGAATGTTCAATTCTCATAAAACACTTTGGATTCAAGTTGCCCTCCAATGACCTGGGAGGCTAGACAGCAACGCTGCAAAATGATGTATCTGTAAAACAGTAACTTTAAAAAATGAGACAGTGCAAAGAATTATGATATTTCACACCACCAGTGTAGCATGCGATGATACATACTGCTCTTTGCACTGTACAAATAAAACCAAGGCATACATCTGTAATCGCATGTCCTGCCTCATTGATTTGCTCTTTCAGAAGAAGAAAAGCCACTCATCAGACTCATGTGTCTATTGAAACAATGTCAACTCGGACAAATGCACTTTGTTCAGTGCATATAAATCCACGGTATATAGTCTGTTGACTAGCACCATGCTGTTTTTTCACTGTTTCTGGAGACATAAAAAGACATCTTTGAACTACGTCATGTTTGCATTGAAATACAGTTAGAAACATTCTCTGTGGGGTCTGGCAAGATTGCTCAGTGCTTAAGAGAAATTGCTGTGCAACCAGGAGAACTTGAGATTGAATCCATGTACCCATAATACAGGGGGGAAGAGGTGTGGCTTCCCATGTGCCTGTAACCCTAGTGTATGGAAGTGAGAAGCAGAAAGAAGGATCACTGATCCTTACTGTCTGACCATATAACTAAAAAAAAAAAAAAAAAAGAAATGTGAGCTCAGCTCCAAGGTCAGGAAGAGAACCTGCCTTAAAAGAACAAAGGAAAAGATAGTAGGACACCTAGTGTCCTCCTCCGACCTCTGCCCATTCACATTCACAGACATGCATATACCATAAATACACACACAGGATTAAAAAGCGAGCTTCTAGAAAAATAAAGGTGACAAAGAGAGGTACCTTTACCTCTCAGGCACACAAAAAAATACAAATTTAGTAAACAATTGCTAAAATCATAAGAACTGAAATCAAATAGAATAATCTGGTCTAAAATAATTTGAACTGAGACATGATGTTATGCCCATTGATAGGTTAAATAAAGGTTCACTTTTTTGTGGTTTTTGAGACAGGGTTTCTCCGTATGACAGCCCTGGCTGTCCTGGAACTTGATCTGTAGACCATTCTGGCCTCAAACTCACAGAGATTCACCTGTTTCTGCCTCCTAAGTGCTGAGATTAAAGGCATGTACTACCATCACCCAGCAGTAGGTTTACTTTTTAATGTCTCGTAGATATTCTGTGAATCACTTCTATAAAGCCGAAGCTTTTTTCTTTACATGAGAAACTTATGCTACATTACTATCATATTTAATATTAGTGTGACAAGAACACCCTCTTAGTGAAATTGTAAATGTACAATACTGTAGTATTGATCTAGGTAAAACAATGTGTGTAGTATACTTAGAATTTAGTTATTTTGTTCATCAGACACTTATGCCTATTGAATACTACCTTCACATTCTTTCCTATCTGGGCAGTCACCAGTCTATACTTTGATTTTATACATTGAACTCCTCAGTGGTTACCTTATAAAAGCAGAATCACATGGTGCTTATCTTGAGAGACTGGCTGATTTCTCTCAGCAAAGTGTCCTCAGGGTTCAACAGTATTACCATATATTGGAACATTCTTTTCCTTCCCAGAGGCTAATTCTTTTTCCCTTTTATGCACATATGTTTTCTTCATTCATTCACCAACAGACATTTTAGATTGTTTCTACATCTATTATGGCCCATCTTATAATAAAAAGAAGCTTCAACTTTGGAAATCACTATGGCAGTTCCTCAGAAAACTGGGAATCAATCTACCCAAAGATCCACCAGTACTACTATTGGGCATATACTCAAAGGATGCACATTCTTACCCCAAGAGCATTAGCTCAACTATGTTGATAGCAGCATTATTTCTAATAGCCAGAACCTGGAAACAACCTAGATGCCCCTCAACTAACTGAAGAACAGATTTTTAAAAATATGGTAATTTACACAATGGAGTACTATTCAGTAGAAAAAAATGACATCCTAAAATTCACAGACAAATGGATGGATTTGGAGAATATCATCCTAAGTGAGGTAACATAGGCCCAGAAAGAAAGACATGGTATGTACTCACTCATAAGGAGATATTAAACATAAAGAAAAGAATAGCAAGGCTGCAAACCACAACTTTTGAACAGCTACGTGTAACAATCAGTTTCTGGCCCAGCCTAACCTCAAGGTCTGGATCAGCTGTCCCAAATAGACTTCCCCAAGCTGCTTGGTCCCAAATAATCACACAAAGTCTTACATTAATTACATATTGCTCAGCCTATGGTTCAGGCCTATTGCTGGCTAGTTCTCACATCTTAACTCAACCCATTTCTATTAATTTGTTTTGCCACATGGCCCGCAGCTTACCTGTACTCCATTACACTTATTTCTTGAGCAGCTGAATCAAGTCTCTCCTAACTTCACCCTCCTCCTTTATCTGTGCTCAGATTTCCCACTTGCTTCTAAGATGCCCTGCCATAGGCCAAAACAGTTCCTTTATTAACCAATGGTATTCACAGCATACAGAAAGACATCCCACATCAGCTAGGCAACAGGAGGAACTTAAAGACTATCCAGGGATTCCTCTGGAAAGGGGAAATAGAGAAGATCTCCTGAGTAAATTAAGATCCTAACTGAGGAGTAAACAAGAGGACATGGGAACAAATCGTGAAAGAAGGAGATGATTGAGTGGGAAAAGCAACAGAGAGCGAGAGAAAAGAAATGGATATCTTGATAGAGGGAGGGAGCCACCATAGGGTTAGAAAGAAATCTGGTGCTAAAGAAACCTTCAAGAACCCACAAGGTGTCCCTGGCTAGGACTCCAAGCAATAGTGGAGAGGCCTAAATAGGACTTTCCCTATAATCAAATGAATGACCACACTAATTGTCATTGTAGACCCTTCATCCAGCAATGGATGGGGGCAGATGCAGAGATCCATAGCTAAGTACCAGGTCAAGTTTCTGGTCCAGATGAAGAGAAAGAGAAGAGAGAGTACATGAGGAAAGAAATCAGGATCATGAGGAAGAGACCCACAGAGACAGCTGACCTGAGCTATTGGGAGCTCACTGACTCTGAAATAATCACTGAGGAAACTTCATGGAAAGGAACTAAACCCTCCCAAGGTAGGTGACTGTCAAACGGCATGGACAGTTTGTGGAGCCTCTTGCAGTAGGATCAGAGTTGATTCCTGTTACATGAACTGACACCTTGGAGCCCATTCCCTACAAAGGAACAATTAACTCAGTCTTGATAGTGGGATGAGGGACTCAGACTCACCTTAACTGGATATGCCAAAAAGAACTGACTCGCCTTGGGGTTCCTTGCCCTCCCTGGGGAATGGAATGGAAGATGGAGTTGGGGAGAGGCTGAAGAAGATCTGGGAGGAGAGAAGAGATGGGGAGCAGTGGTAGATATGGAAAAAAACTTTTTAAGTAAATAAAAAATTTGTAAAAAGAGGCATCAATGAACATTTTTATTTTTAATTGAATTACATTATAGAAGCAGAAAATCACACACTGTGAAACATACTTATAATGTTGGATATGAAATAAAATAAACGGGTCACAAATACCCCAGATGTTATCATGTGTTCCTTCTCAGTTAATATCATTATCACTACCAGCAAAGGATATCTTTACTAAAGATGGATGAAGTAACAGCAAAACTTATTTTTGCCTGTTCTGAAACCCTTATTTAGTAGCCACATACAAATAAGTATCTTCCAAACTTTGTATCAACATTTTGTTAAAAAATCTCAAATTAATTTTCTCATGAGAAAAGAATATGTAATTTCATTATCCATTCATTTCTAAGGTGAAGTGCAATTATTAACATTTAAAATTGAAATGTCATCCAAAGATTAGAAATTATGAAGAAATCAGCGAGATCTCTGTAGCCTTCTTCTTTTCCTCTTCTAGGGAATTTTTAGTGCACTAGCTAATGTAGGGATTTTCTGGAGTCCTACGCTGACAGGCTGAGCAAAGGTAAATTAAGTGTGGGGCTGCATTTCTAGCTTTGGAGAGAGCTTACTCTTCACTGTAGTGTTTGCAGCTGGATTTGTTACACATCGCTTTCTCTACTTCATTCATCAGTAAAGTCTTTTGCTAGCCTGGAAAGAGAAATGAGACTTCCTGACAACTGCACACAGAAAGGTCAAATCTGTAATATAGAGGAAAGCATCATTACATCCATGGAAGTGTCTTTGGAGTCTTACAGGACCCAAGAACAGCTTACCCCAGCAGCCAGTGGGTGCCTTGCAGTCTTGCCTTACCTACTGCACTGACCACAGCTCCTCATGGCTGCCTTTTCTATCCCTCACTCCCAAGATTTCTCCTTAGAAGACAGCCTCACACCCAGATTGAACTAGATCAGTGTTGTTCTTTAACAATTTTCTAAACTGTTCTTGAAAAACTCATGACTCCATAATTACTCTTAAGGGATAAAAGAGCTCCCTTCCCTAGAATTACAGGTTGACAGGGCACTTAGCAAGACCCGGGGCATATAGGAAATGTTCAATAATTAGCTTTTGAATAAGTAGGTTAATGAAGAGAAAGAAGTAAATAAATATCGTAGGCATTCTCAAAACACACAATTTTACCCCTGAATCTTTTGACTTTTTCCATCATCTTGGTGTTCTTATTTTGAGAGAAATATGTGATTATTTCTAAATTAATCAAAAAGAACTCTCTGGTGAGAATAAAAATTACATTTGAATTAATAAACACAATAGAGTTGTCATTTGCAAAAACGTGTCTGCTGTAGTTTCCTTAAATTAAAGGTCCAGCTTAATGTTGGGGGCTGAAATCCAACTCATGAATAGAAGGCTTACCAGGCAGGAACAATTGATCAAAAAGATGCATATTAATACATCTCAGGCAAATGGATCAAAGGAATCTGATGAAATGACATTTTATAAAAACTTACAGTTTGGGCACTTTCCCTTGCTTCTAGAATTAATAGATCCACCTAGGATGAATCATTTGGCAGAGGGAAGAAATGAAATAGGCAGTTTTACTTTTGTTTATTTTTATGTTCACCTACTGCTTCCTCACAGAAATTAGACAGTTTGGCTGTGCTTCTGAGAGTCTTAGGATGATCAAAGGAGAATCATTCAAAACATTAGGGTTCTCTTCCTAAGTGATACTGATAGATACACCTTGAGTCTACTGCTTGTAAATATAGATAGTCATTTAGCATCCTACAATGATATTTCTATTTTTTCCCGTGTGTGTGTGTGTGTGTGTGTGTGTGAGAGAGAGAGAGAGAGAGAGAGAGAGAGAGAGAGAGAGAGAGAGAGAGAGAGAATGAGTGCACGTGGATGGTGTGCACATGCAGGTCTGAGGTGGATGTCAGGAAATAGTCTCAATGACAAGTCCACTTCATTCACCGAGGTAGGGCAACATCAATATGGTTAGTTACACCAGCCAATTAGCTCTGAGGAATTCCTGTCTCCATTTTAAGGCTGGAATTGCAAGCAGGTTATTACATAAACTTGGCATTTTATGTAATCACTGTGCATTTGAAACAATGGTCAGCAAGTCCTTTAACCACTGAACCATCCTACTACTCAGACATATTTTTCTTATGAAGTTTTTTTCTTATGAGAAAGATTCCAAATTTGGAATGAGATTCACTCTGGAGACTGTGAATGGCTTGATCTGACAGTAATTAGTTATTAGCAATAATCTACACATAAATTTACATGTCTAATATATAAAATACATTTATAGTACTTATTATTATGTATAACCGCAACAAATCATACAGTCCTAGAATTCTAACTGGTTCCTAGAAACTGGTAACTATCTTAAAATTTTTACTTCAAGCTTTGATGTGTCTCTATCAGGAATTTTTAATACCATGGCTGTTCTCACCTCTTGTTTTTAACTTACAGTTGACATGGAGAGCTTCTTATTAAGAATTCTCTCAAGGTTTTTCATTAATCTACTCAATTATCCAAAACTCTTAACCAAAGGAAAGGGAATGTCATGTAAAACTATTGGATGCATTCATTTAACTCAAAGACAATTTAGCAAGCATTTTTAATTACTAACCACATGGAAGGCATTGGGTTTGATGTTGGGAATGCTAAGATGAATACACAATTGCCCTTTTCTTTAAAATGTTGAAGTCCAGTGAAGGAGAGACAACAATTGCCAATAAAAATTCAACACATAGAGGTTTGCATCCAATATGTAGGACACATGAAAGAGGATTTACTATTTCAAATTGAGTTTGAAAAGGGCCTTTCTTGAGAAAAAGATACCGAGTCTTGAAATAGGAGCAAAGGCTATATGCAAAGAGATATACAGCTGAGGGTGCAGCATGAGGAAAGGCCATGAGGTATCAAGCAACATGGTGTTTGTAGAGAGCTTCCCACACAGTATCTCACACTGAAATTGGAAGATAGGAAAGCAGGTGCGGGCCAGAAAGAATGCTGTGCACCCTTCTGTGTCAAGACGTCACACTTCAGACTTCAGATGTTAAGAAATCATCCAGAGTTTTTATAGAGGGAGCTATGTAGCCCAATGTGTACCTCAGAGGGGATTGTGATTTTAATTACATCATGAAGGTGTGTTTGGGGAAAAGAGACCTTAAACTAAGTCTATATGACAGCTGTATGGGGGAGAAGTGGGGAGGGAAAGTGGAGTTTACGCTAGAACATCCTCATACAGATAAAACAACGTGGAGCATTACAGCTAAATTTAGACAATGACATAAGGACTTGGCAGATGATTGAATATGGGAGCCACATAGAAAAGATCACATCAGGACATCTAAAGTATAATATAACAGTAAGCTTGGGCTTGTCAGAATATAAGGAGTTAAATGTCAGATATGCTGAGTTATGTGTTAAAATATATTCAAATATCTTTCTCTAGTTGTCTACTGAATATATGAGTTTCAGCTTCAATGCTTTAACTCAAATACTGATACAGGCTGAAATATGTTTGTTAAGTTCACTGATAGCTTTTAAACTGTGAAGCAGGTGCAATCACAGGAGAGGAGATTAGAAAATTCATTAATATTAATTGCATACAGAAACAAACCGAATGAAGATATGTTGTTGCTATGACTGGAAGATCATAAATACAGTATAGTCATCCATACGTCTACATTCTCCTTGTGCTAGGAGTCTTAAACAGTGTTTTCACTTATATAATATTCATTAAGTCTTGTACACCTATATTTAAAAAACAACAAACCCAAGAAGTAATGATGTATTAATAGTGAGCAGAATTTAAGTGGCCTGAATGAAAACTGACTCTCATTATTTTAGAAATATTCAATATAATGTTTTAATGCTATATATTGTTGGAGGCTGATACATATATTACTAGATAAAGGGCATGTGAGCAGTATATCCTTACATAAATAATTCTTACCTATATATACTGCAGTGTTTATTTCTCAGCTCATTAGGTTTAATTTAATACATATAGAACATGTCTAGAAATAATAGGTCTTTAAATGTTTCATTTCTAATATTATTCAGTTGGGGAAAAAATAGGTGAAGTACTTGATACATCCAGCCCTTAAGCAACTTCAGCAACAGGGCACACAAGAAGCATGAGGCTAAGGCTAAAGCCGTGAAAGTCGAGATGCTATGATACCCAAAGAGCCAATTCTCACTGTATTTTGTGTCTCTAGCATTTGATTGGCACTCCGGCGTCTGAAAGAAGTGGTACACCGGGTCTAATTTAGGTTGTACATGGAGAACTCTTGCCATTGAAATTTCCAGAATGCTCACGAAATCCAAGGTTGATGTGTTAGCTTCTGGATCATTTGAGAATTTTGTACTGTGCACAAGAAACAAAATAAGAATGTTAGTTTTTCTCAAGATAAAAAGGTAAGTGTGTGGGTGATGTGGGTCTCATTTTTGTTGACTTAGGAAATACACTCTACCCTCTGTATCTGTGGATTCATCTAACAACATTTGAAAAAAATTAAAGAATATCTATACTGAACATAAACAGACATTTGTAAATGTCATCACTTCCTTAAACAATATGGTATATCCTATGTACATATGATTAACATTCCACATATCATTTACATTGTGTTGAGTATTGTAGGAAGTCTAGAAGGGACTTGGAATATTCATATTAGTACAAAGGATAGACATTGGCTATGTGCAGGCAAATTATTTTATGTAAGGAATGTGAGCATCCCCAGGTGGTCCCAGAAGAATTTTTCATGAATATCAAGGTATGACTATGCTTCCTAAAGAAGAAATCACTTAAATAAAATCACATTTCTTCATGGCTAAAGTAGTTATCTACATACAAAGGTAGCAGACCTTCACACTTCTGTCGAGGTGGCAAACTGCTACATTGATCTTAGTGATGAGTGTGTATATCCTCAGCTACAGTCATCATCAATTTAATGTGACACTTTGCTGAATACATCTTCTTTGTACCATTTTTTCAGTTTTTATTTTTTTTAAATTTCCAATACTCTCAACTTCTCCCATTCCCACTCCTTCTCCAAGTCATCTCCCTGCCTCCCCTGCCTCTTCTCTCCTCAGAGAAAGCAAGGAATCCCAAGGTGAGTCACTTCAGTCTGCAATATCCAGTTGAGGTAGGGCTGAGTACCTCACTCCAAGTACCAAGGCTGAGAAAGGTGTGTTCCTGCTGGGCATGGGCTTTGAGGAGCCAGTTCATGGACCTGGGATAGACTCTGGTCGGATTGCAAGAGGCTCCATAAACTGCCCGCATCTTTTGACTGTCATCTATATTTAGGGGGCCCAGATCCATTATATGAAGGTTTTTCAGCTATTATTTCAGTGTCAGTGAGCTCCCAGAAGCATGGTACTGTCTTCCCCATGTGTCTTGCCATCATGACCTGGATCCCTCCGCCCATGTAATCTCTCCTCCCTCTCTTCAGCTGGACCAGAAGCTCAGCCCAATGTTTAGTTTTGGGTCTCTGTGACTGCCTCCATCAGCTGCTGGATGAAGGTTTAATAATGGCATTAGGGTGGTTGTATCATAATAGTAAAAGGCCAGTTTAGGCTCCTTCTCCACTATTGTTTGGAGTCCTAGCTGGGTCATCCTGTGGGCTCTTGGGTGTTTTCTGGAATCAGGTTTGCTGAATACATCTTACATTCATACAATGGCTCACAATTTAAACACATTTTCAAATACAATATTTAACTTATATTTGAGAACTGTAATGTCAGAGCAGTATTGCACTATTATTGCACCAGATAATTGAAGAAAGTTTCAAGAGGTTGACAGTTTGTACAAAATTATAGGTTTAGTAAACATCAGAACACATCTCAAAGCTAAGTACCTTCCACCTTTTAAACAAGTGTTATGTTCATTCTATTCTTTGTGCCTTAAAAAAACAAAAACAAAAAACTCTCATAGTCTTAAACTAGGGTTGCGATCATACTTAAGCTAATGCCTGGTACAGCTACTGCTACTTATGCCATTTCCCCAGAACCCTGTGTCTCTCCATACCTTTCCATATTCAAGAGCTGAACTTTGTATCTTCAGAATATTGCAGTGCCCACCTGATTTCATCATCTCCTCAGGGCAAAATTTCTACCAGTCTTTCACATAACTCAAATGTAACATGTTCACTGAAGATCTTGCTCAAAATTGTCATAGACTTGTATATTATTTGTCCTCAAGCTACCAAGACATAGCTTTGCTCCCACATCTGTATAGCATCTATTACATGGTATTGCAAAATCTCATATTATCCATCATTCCCAGGACAGTGAGTTCCCAAAGACAAGTACTTATTTTTCATCCTTGAATCATTCCCCACTATGAAGAAGAGCCCAGCACATTAGAGGTAGACAATAAATGTGAGTGAGGAGATGTGAAAACTCTTAGCCTACAGTGCTATAGATAATATACTCACTTCCAGCACAGCAGCGATGAATTCAGATGTTAAGATACTCACCAGAGGGAAGCCCATGACAGCTGAATATCACTTATCTGAAACTCTCAAGGTTAGAAGCATTAGGACTTGAAGTTTGTTTGGGTTTTGTTTCTTTTAGATTTGGAGAGGTTTGCATATGTAAGGAGATATCTTATGGATGGGACTCAAATCTAAATATAGAACACATTTGTTTCATACACAGGTCATACATGCGACCTGAAGTTATTATAATCTTCTTCAATTCTCTAAGTGAACTTATATTTTGACTACAATTGACTCTTGATGTATGGAATTTTCATATTGAAAGTTAGATGTCAGCAATCAACAAATTTTGGATTTTGGGGAATTCTGAATTTGGGAATTTTACAAGACAAATTTTCAACCTGTACTGACTATAAATCAATGACTTTCCCAATGCACAGTAGGCACTGTGATAATCTCCAGGTGAGAAATTTAGGGATGGCAGTGTTTTATTATTATTTTTCTCAAACCATATCACACATGCATAATCCAAGTCCAAATCAAATTATTTCAAGTTAATAAATATTTACAGTGAATTATTTTTAACACAGAGTATGTTGTCCTGGAAGAGCATGGAACTTACTTTGTAAACCAGTCTGGCTATGAACTTACAATGATGCCACTGTCTTTATCTCCCAAAGGTTGAGATCCCACGTGTGTTCCATTAATGCATGGTACTTATGTACATTAAGTTCCAAAATGAATAATCTACAAAGCCTTGATTAACTACTTCAGAACATTTTTCAAAGACTGTTGGTCTCCAAAATTCATAGCCTATAAAAATTACCCATTTCTTTTCTATATCCAATCCATACATTTGCCACCTTCAAATTTATATTAAGTCATAGGTCTTATTTCATCACGTATATTTTACACACAAAAAAAATTCAGTTGTGAGTACTTGATGATACATAATAAAGGCCATCTGACAAAGAAAAAAAGAGCCACAATCAAATTGAGATGTGTACATGAGAACAGCAACAAATTTGGGCCAACTAGAGAGCACTGGGGAAAATTCAAAACAACAGATGTGAAATCTGTAAATGCAAGACTTTGATGGACACCGAGGGCCAGTTACATGTAAGGCACTGCACGGAGTGCTATGGGGAATTCAACATGCATAATTTTGTCTGTTGTAAACATTCTAATTAATTAATCCACCACCTCTACCTCTTGTATTATTATGTGAGATGGCATTTTTATCTGGTAGAACTTCCTAAAGAAATACTCTCATGGCTTCCAGTAAGGTTGGTGCTTTGAATTAGCATATAACCTCCTCTGATACCTTCATACATAGTGCTCATGGCTTTGATATTTGAAGCTGGCTAAAGACAAACAAACACTATATACAAAGCATCTAAAATCTGGAAATAGAAAAAAAACAGGCAAGTGGAGGCATCAGACTCTGAATCAACCTAAGCCAAGAAATGTTCAGAGTCCATCCATTCATGTGTGTGTGCCCATGTTAGAATTTCCCCAGAGATTAAGTGGTGAAAGGCTTCTTACTAGGGCTGGCCTTTCTCCAAGGTCACCGCAGGACAATTGCATACAACCACAAAGTAAAAACTGACTCGATTTAGATAGGATGAACCAAGTTCACAAACTCATCAGCTGGAAAGAATGAGCACAAAGGCACAAAGAGGAATGGTTACTCAAGGTGAGTGTGCCAACTGAAATTTCAAGCATATTCAAAACAGGAAAGCCAAGAAAAGAAAATACAATCGTGGAAATGTGGGAAAAAAATGATTTCAAAATAGAAATATATCCTTAAAGAAATAAATCATGTCTGCAATGCAAAAAAAATAATAAAAATAAAGCATCCAAATAGGAATAAAAATACAAAAGGAGCTAACTGGGATTCTGAAAATTAAAATTAGGGATAAAAATAAAATTTAAAAAACATAAATGATCCATTCTTCAGTTGAGGGACATCTAGGTTGTTTCCAGGTTCTTGCTATTACAAATAATGCTGCTATGAACATAGTTGAGCTAATACCTTTGGAATGTGAATGTGCCTCTTTAGGGTATATACCCAGAAGTGGTATTGCTGGGTCCTTGGAGAGAATGATTCTCAATTTTCTGAGAAACCTCCATATTGTATTCCAAAGTGGCTGAACAAGCTTACAATCCCACCAACAATGGAGGAGTGTTCCTTTTGCTCCGCATCCTCTCCAGCATAGGCTGTCATCTGTGCCTTTTATCTTAGCCAATCTAACAGGTGTTAGGTGGTATCTCAAAGTTGTTTTGATTTGCATTTCTCTGAAGGATATACAGGGATGGAAAAAAAATTCAGAGGGAAAACTGAACACAAAGAAAATATATGTGTAGCAATCTTATTTGTATTTCCACCCTTGATAAGCCATGCTTATGATTCTTATCCTCTGTATAGTTATTGTTAACTCTTCTGCATTTTAAATTCTTTTTACTGTTTTTTTGATAAATACAAAATAAAGAAGGTAAAAAAAACATAAATGATTTACTTGACATAGCCAAAGTCAAAATTGATTTTAGAAAAGACATGATATATTCACCTGAAAAAAAAGCCCAGAGAAATAAAGCAATAAAATATAAAGTACAAGGTAAGCTATATTAATAAAGACAATTAAAATAGATTATCAAATTTCTTTAGAAAAGCTATATAATAAAAACAGAAATTAAAAAACTTTTCAGCCATCAAGGGGGGAAAAAACTCTACAAAAATTTGTCTGACAAAATCATAACAAGGAATGGAGAGAGTATAAAATATAACCTGGTAAATAATTTTGATTGGTTCAAATAAATTGATAATAAAATCAAGTATAAGTGGATTAAAATTTTGTAATAAAAGACTATCAAATTAAGCTTCATTACTTATAAAACATAAAGATAATAATCATTTAACATCAAATCAGAAGCTTGAAGATACACTAGGTCAAAATTATAACACTAGGCCATTTTCATGGAGATAACATACTCTGCAAGCAGTATAAAGACAGAGTTGGGTAAAAACTGCAACAGGCATCACTGACTTTCTCAGACTATGTCAGACAGGGGAACACCAATTAAACTGATGATAAGTTTTATCTAGTAACTACAAGGACAGACTAGAGCTCTACCACTCCAACTGGGTCAGAGATAAAGCCAACAGTGCCAGAGGAGAAGGGGAAAGATGAATGACACTCAATGAAGTCAGAGAAAGAAAACAGTACAAAGAGTTGGTGAGTGCAGCTGTAGTCAGGCTGGAAGCCGAAGCTGGCTGCTAAGTTATCGAAATGAGGACCCCCTGGCCTCCATGGGAACTGGGACGTAGGGTTCATTCTTCATTGACTTCTGCAATTGTATGGAATGCCTAGGGTCTTACAAGACACTCTTGAGAACAGCAAGGTCTGAATATTTACAACTGTGACCCTGCTTTGATAAATGTGTTAAAAAAGGATGCCACATCAGGCACTCTCAATGTGTCACATCTAAATGTGACAGAACCATCCTGGGATTGGGATGCTAGCTATCTTTTGCTGCTAAAGGACCAGACTCTTAGTGCAAGGGTTTGCATGGAGTAGTCCTGTATACACACACACACACACACACACACACACACACACACACACACGTATATCACCTATCTGGCCTTAACTAGTTTTGCTTGCAAATGATCTTTGTGATTTGGTGTCATTAATGTCATTCAATCTCAAACCTTAAATATAAAACAACTTTGATATACCACCTTATACCTATCAAAGTGGCTAAGATAAAAGACACAGATGACAGCCTTTGCTGGAGAGGTTGCAGAGCAAGGGGAACACTACTCCATTGTTGGTGGGAGTGTAAGCTTGTTCAACCACTCTGGAATGCAATATGGCGGTTTCTCAGAAAACTGGGAATCAATCTCCCCAAGGACCCAGCAATACCACTTCTGGGTGTATACCCTAAAGAAGCACATTCACACTCCAAAGTCATTAGCTCAACTATGTTCATAGCAGTATTATTTGTAATAGCAAGAACCTGGAAGCAACCTAGATGCCCCTCATCTGAAGAATGGATTAACAAGCTGTGGTACATCTACACGATGGAGTACTACTCAGCAGTAAGAAAAAATGATATCCTAAAATTCACAGGCAAATGGATGGATTTAGAGAATATCCTTCTGAACGAGGTCTCACAAACCCAGAAAGATAAGCAGGGGATGTACTCACTCGTTAGTGGACTCTAAACAAAAAAGCAAAAATCAAAGCATGCCCAAGCTGCAAACCACAACCACTGAACAGCTTGGGATCTGATACACCTTGGACTGGCACCTTGGATCCCACTCCCTCTAGAGGAACACCTGTCTCAGTCTTGATGTTGGGGTGAGGAAACTGGATCTGCCAGGAGTGGATGCTGAACTAAGCAATATTGGGACCGTGGGACCTTGGTACCTCCCGCCCTTGCTGGGGAGGAGATGGGAAAATTGGAGAAGAAAGAGTGACTGGAGGGGGTGGGAGGGAGAAGGGACTTTGAACAAAGATATACACGGATAGAAAATGTGACTTTATTAATAATAATAATAATAACACACTTTTTTGAAGATTATAGAAGATTTTAAAGAAGATATAAATATATATGTGTGCCTTTTTAATAGGGTGACAAAATGGAAACCATGAACATAGCACTTTTTGCACATGTTGAAGCATTTGAGTTGTCTGCAGGAAAAGCTATTGTTCAGGTGTTTAGATTGTGACATGAACTACTATGCTTCCCATAACAAACCATTTATACTTGAAAGAATGAGTACTAGACAAACCCTAGTCATCAATGTTAGGGTTTTGGCATGCATTATTCTGAAAATAAATGCTGTGAGCATGGCATGTCAAGGAAAACAGCTGACAACTAACAATATCTATTGCCAGTGATAAAATTCAAGCTTTCAAGTGAAAATTAGAAAATTAGAATTTTGTAAAATTGGTATTCATCACTGTGAGCTTGAAAGCTTTGCAATATTTTTAAACTGTTGTAAGAAGATCATGGTTATATTAATAAATGTGATTTTGGGCACTATATAATGAAATTTTTCACTTGAAAGATGTGCATAATTCAGTGAACCAGTATTTTTTTTTAAATGCTGAGTGCTACAAAATCAAACAGAAGTGAAATGGAGACCATTATGGAGAATCACAACCAACCAAAGTGTAGAGTTGCTGGATCCAGTCCCAGCAGACACATGGGATGTGCAGCATGACTCCTACACTTAAGGCTGCAGGATCGTTGTGGAAGATGGAGCAGAAAAATAGTGAGGTCAGAGAAACAGGACGTTTGCTGTAATATTGTATCCCCTAGACATGCCAGAAAAGCTACACCCCCTTTATGTCTCATCAGTATGGATGCCATGATCTGAGGAGAGACAGCACCATCAGACATGCTAATGTGGAAGGAGTAAAACTCATGAGGCTTCAGCCCTAGACAAAGAATAGAAGCAACTAAAGAATGCTGAGATTGGGAAAGATAGTTGTCTCCTGGGAAGATCACATTAAATGTAAATATATTACCAAATGGTCAGTTCTAAAGACATATACATACCAGTAACACTGTACAGATTGAGCAAGTCATAGTTGGTCATATTTATGTAGTTAGGGAAAAATACACACAACAACTACAACAGCAGCATGTAAAGAGAAAGGACTGTGAATCTGATAGAGAGCAAGAGAAGGTGAAATGAGGGGGGTTGGGTGGAGGAAAGAAAAATGGTGTGATTATATTAGTCTCGAATTATTTTTTAAAGGGAAAATAAGAATAAAGGATTTCAGCATAAAAGAGCAATGTAAAAAATGATTGACTTGATTTTATACTTACCTTGCCACTAACTATCCTTAAAAAACTAACACTGTATTCCATTATTCGTGTGACTCAATATATCCTTGAAATTCCTAGTCAGTACAAAAAATTATGAAAAGAAGTTACATACCAGCTAGACAAAAATTAAGATACAGTTGCTGTAATTTGCCAGTTGTATAATTATTTACATAGAAAATTCAAGGGGATGGGAAGGTTCCTTAGTGGGTAAAATGCCTGCAGCATAAGCAAGACAGTCTGACTTCAGATCCCCAGTACTCACACAGAAAAATAGACACAATGACCTTCAGCTGTCCTTACAGTGCAGGGAGAGGGAGTAGCAAACATAGGGCATCCCTGGAGCTCATTGGTCAGCTTAGCCAACTGATGAGTCCAGTGAGAGATCCTGACTCCAAAACCAGGATGGAAAAAGAATAGGAGACTCCTGATGTCAGCATCTGGCCCCCATATAAACAGATATTCACACATGCATTCATAGTCAGATGCACATGTGTACACATCAACACAAGCATACACATATGCTACAAACAAATACAACATGCACACAAAAAATTAGAAATCAAAAATTCAAGAAAGTATCAAGCTACAAAATCTCATGATAACATTCAACAAATGATCAGTAAGAATAATTCAGTGGATCCCATATGTTGCAAATAAATAAAGAGTACAACAGAAATAAAAGTTCTTAATCATAGTAGCAAAAGAAAATATATGGTACCTAGGCATAGTGCTAATATATCTTAAATAACATCAATTAAGAATTACCACCAAGTCTGACAATCTGAGTTCAATGCTCAGGGCCCACATAATACAGGGAAAGACCTGAAACCTCCAAGTTGTCCTCTGATACGTGTGTGTGTGTGTGTGTGTGTGTGTGTGTATGCACATGTACACACAAGCTGCATGTACACAATAAATAAATAAAATGAATCCAAACATATGAGAAATATATCATACACAGAAAATAAGTATACTTTCCAAAATTAATCTACAAAATGAAGGTTCTTACAGAAGTCTTCTCAAAATATTATCAAATCTAAATTGAGCTTAAGTTAATTACAATAAAATGTCTAAAACTTTAAGACACCATCCATAGTGATGGAAAGCTAAAAGGCACCTTATACATGACATGACAAAAGCTATGTAAAAAGAAACAAATTTTTAATATATAAAATATGTGATACTTATATGTGATACTTATGATGCTACAAATGTATCCCTAGAACTAATATATAAATGTAATGAAGATGTAGATATAATAACCTACTAAGCCAGATGCTGATTCCAAATTTATTTATGGAATAGTGGGAAATACTAGCATTTTCTAATAATCAGAAACTTTTATAAGAACTTTATTTATGATTTTTCCAATTGGTGTGTGTGTATTTTTGTGTGTATGTGTGTGCGCTTGTGTAGCATAGATGTTCATATACATGTGTGGGAATGCATGTCCACATAAGTGCATGCTAAACCCAAAGGTTGACACAGTCTCTTTCCTCTGCTGCTTCATCAAGAAAGCTTTCTTTTTGTGCAGAATCTCCCACTGAACCTGACCCTTGTCATTTCAGCTAGACTGACTGGATAGAGAGTCTTGAAGATTCTTCTGTTTCCACTACACACCACTGGAGTCACAGGTATGGACCAGGGTGCAAAATTAGCTCTTCATGCTTATGGATAAAGCATTTCACTGACTGAACTAACTCTTTAGCTCTCTAAGAACTTTATCTACAACTCTGCAAAATGCATAACAAGTACCTCTTAAGGGAAGTGCAACCGATCATTTTATTCAGAGAAAACAGAACATACTCCAGGCCAGGCAAATAGCAATAATTTTTTAATCTTTCCCAATTTTCCTCCAGTGCCTATGCCCTTATCTCTATACCATACTATTGAAAGTGTCAAATTAGATGGATTCCTTGACCTTCCTCTTCAATAAGCTGTTTATTCAAAGGCAGATTGTCACTTCAGAAGAAACTCTCTAAGATAAGAAGGAACAATGTCAATCATAGATATTAGTGCAGTGTTAGTTTCCAAGCATGCTTTGAAATCATCCTTCATTGTCTCAAGGAACCTCCATGCCTTGATCATTTGTCTTCCAGAAAGTGGTGGCTTTGAGATGTTTTCTGTTCTTGAAGAGTAGAATCTTGTTTTTGCATCCCTGTTGACCTTGAAGAGACTAAGTATGTCTTATATATTGATGATATGTCCAGTAGGTGGAATAAAAAATGTTCAAGAGGAAGAAATGGTAGTGTTTTGGTCAAGTGTAAGGAAAATGTTTGCAAACTTAGAACTAGATAATGTTGGTAGTATTCTGTCTTGGAATGATAAACTGATTAAGTAAGGAGTTAATGAGAGTAATAGAGAAAACAACTGTGGAAAGCTTGCATTGAAAAGGAGCTGTTGTATCCCATGGTAGATGCTTCAGCATATGTCACCAGTGGAAAAGGTCTTCTAGGCTCCATGATCCATAAACAAGTTGTCCTAAAAGCCCCCTGAAATATTCCCCAATTTCTTATATGGGACTCTATGCAGGCTGGTGTCAAGGATGAGGACAGTCAGTTACTGATTGATTGTGGTCAGTGTGGGGTGATTATTGGAGGCAGATGGACTGGGAAAACATCAGTCATCACTGACATGATCATTAGCCAGAAACATTTGAGTGATGGGACTGACTAAAAGGAGATGTGCTGAATCTATGTTGCTATTGGCCAAAGTGATCCACCATAACCAGTTGGTGAAGTGATTGTATGCCATGGAGGACATCACTGTGATATCAGCTATGGATTCTTAAGCTGCTCTTCTGTTCCTAAATCCTTAGTCTATCTGTTCTACAGAGACTAAAAAGATAGTGGCAAGTATGCTTTGATCATCTGTGATGATGTTTACAAAAACCAATGATGCTTGATGCAAGTCTCTGTTGCTCTGGAATCCCCTAGAGGGGAAATCTATCTTGTGTGGTGTGTTCTGTTTGAGAGAATGACCTACAGAAATGATCCTTTTGGTATTGATTCCTGAACAGCTTGCCAGTCGTAGAAACACAGACTGGTAACATGCTTATTTTCATTTCAACAAATTTCATTATCATCACTGATGAACAGATTATAGGAACAGATTTATTTTATCAAGGCATCTGCCCTGCTAGTATTATTTGCTTAACTATGACTACTATCAATTCAGGTGCTAAAATCAGGGCTATGTAGTAGTGATAACTGTCACAAAGCTACAGTTTGATTCTGGTCCTGATGCTGACGCTCAGCAACTATTGAGTTGTGGTATGTGTCTTAACAATAGACGTCCAAAGCATTTCAGAACTAAGTGGCCAATATCTATAGAAAATAGAAGTATCTTGGTGTGACCACAAAGCTTAGTATGTTTTTTTCTTGTATGCTTTATCAGCCCAAACCAAGCACCTTAGGGCAAAATAGGGGACATGAGGTTTCAGGAGAGCCTAATGAAAATCTGGAAGAGACTGTAAGAAACTTCTTGAATGTATTTGAAACATGAAATCCTATGCAATCACATCAAACACTGACTTGGTTTTATTATTTCTTCTCTAGTAAAATTGTATCTTGTGTAAAAGAATTACTCCATACTCCTGATGTATAGAAGCAGTGCTATGAATAAAAGCTCCATATTAAATGGATGAAAGCAGAGAGAATGCCAAGTGATTCTCGAAGGAAGAACAATATAGGCTTTGGAGAGGTATCTTGAGCTGGCATGGTATTGATACACAAATCATTAAACATGCCGATGAAGTCAGCTGAAGAACTTCTAAAGAACATTTGATTTATGAGATATAACATTTTAGATAAATGCTAAGTGAATGGCATATTAAATATTACTGGCAGAATTCAGGTAAGAACTCTGCTTAGTTTTTGGTCAACCTGACATAAATTAGGATCCTCTGAGCAAAAGGAACCTCAATTGAGAAAGTTCTTTTATTAGTAGGTACTGTACATGGATGTGCGTGCACACCCCCACACACACACACATTGAATCTGTATCCAGAGAAATGTAAATTTTAGCAATAATATGTCAGAAAAAAGTTGGTCTAATAAAGGTGGAGCTTACCATGCCTATCTCTGCCAAGCTGAGCATAGTCACTCTCAGTGATATCACACTGGTAACTTAAAACTGTGTTTAGAGGGAAGAATGGTGACTTGAAATTAGCTATTATGAGAAATTTACACCACAAAATGGGGACTTGCTGCAAATTAAGGTCTTTTTTGTTTGCTTAGTAACAAACACTAGATTTAATTCAAAATAAGATAGTATATATCACATTCAAATAAGAGATTTATAGGATTGCAACAGTGGGAAATATGAGAAAGCTCAGTAGGTAACGTGCTTTCGGAACCAGCATGAGGGCCTGAGTTCAGATCCCCAGATCTCACATAAAAGTCAGATGCAGTGGCATGTGCCTATAACCCTGGTGCTAGGAGATGAAGCAAGGAGGATCCTGATGGGCTCTCTGGCAGGATAATTTAGTCAAAATAAAAAGCTCCAAGTTTGTGTAAATAAAATGGAGAAACAATAGGGATATGCATTGACATCAACCTCTGAATTCCATAAGCAAATGTATGCAAGTATACACATATTCATGTGAACATACATGTATATACCACCACATATAGCATGCATACAAGTTTAAATTAATTATCTGAAAAGACAAGCATGACAATGGTATGCTGAGCAAAAGATGATACAATAAAAATTCTCAATCTTCCAGTAGCATTACAAAATAATACTAAGCAGAAAATTTGGTACTATCTATCAAATTAAAGGTATTGTTTATCTTAGAACAGCAAGTTCACAACATATAGAGAACTCTTCACCTATATGTACTAAAAGTCATATATAAGTATGTAGCAACTGGAAACAATATAAGTATCTGTAAGAGAAGAATATGGGGTAATAAGAAAGGATAATTGTGGTGAGATAAAAAGAAGTAAAAATGAATGATCAAAAGAGCTATATTTATATGATGGAAAATTATAAAGCAGTGAAACCTACTCACCTAGAACAATGAATATGATAAAGTAGATAAACCTCATGACTATAACCAAAAAAGCAGGTTGTAATACAGCTTATGAAACATAATATAATTAAGAGATACCATTACATGGAAAATAATATTTTATGAATGTAAATTATATAAACACGCATCATATACTTATGTACTTATGTATATAGACACTAAGTATATGTATATGTACACATTCTTCTTTTTGAAGTTTAAGAACAATTTTATTAAGAGTTTAAAGGAAATACTCAAGACACAGGAGCTGTAAATCCTGGAAGCTGCCCAGAGGAGAATGACAAGGGAAAAGAGCATGTTGTTTGGGTTAAGGCAGCCTTGAGGTCAGCCACAACTGGCAGGCGGCCACTGCATAGGGTGGGGAGTTTTAGAGAAAGAATAAGAGCCCAAAGTACTAGGGAAGCCCAAAGTGTTATGGAGAGCATTCTCAGAAAAGACATAGAACAAAAGAAAAGTTATACTGTTCTGGGTAATTTACAGAAGCAGATAAACTTATAAAGATGCATAGCTGTGGTGCTGTAAAATTGCATAGGGGAACAGGGATTCGGAGACAAAAATTACATGTCTCATTAATGAGATAATTATTCTATATAACTCTTCAGCACAACTTAGATAAATCTGCTTTCCTAGGAATGGCCCCATCTTAGCACAGTCATTGACACCACCCAACTTAACTGTTACATATTCATCCAGAACATGTAACACAGATCTCAGATATCAGAGATTTCATTCTTTTGACTACAAGTGTTCCCATAATAGACCTTTAATGTTGCTGTGTTATACAGGACGCTGAGGACAGAGCCCTAAAACCATTTTTGTTTATTTATTTATCCAATGGGAAATAAACATAACACTCTCAGCATTAAAAAAAATGTAAAGACCCACTACCAGAGCTATCCAGTAGAAGAGATTATTAATGTGTGCACTGGAGTTCTAATCCCCACATCCAGGTATGGCATGACCTCGAAGCAAGATATTCATTTAGGAGACAATAAGCTTCCTTCTTGCTTCCCGGTCAGAAAACCAAGGACATTTCTGAACTGCTGTGGTCTGGTTCCCTCTCTTTATCTTTTTGTTCAATTTCATTTCCTGTTCTCATTATTCTTCCCCCTGAAGAGGTAACTCTAGCAACCATTGAAGCCTTTGGCTGTTGACTAATCTGGATTCCCCCCATATGAGTAAGAATATCTGTTGCTACAGTCTGAGTGCCCCTTCAGAGAACCTATCTAAAAGATGCCCCCAAAATGCATTTGCAGTTCAGCTTATAAAATGGTTAGGTGTAGAAAGGCAAGGAAGTGCTTGGCTGGTACTTAGTTAGAAAGTATACATTATTTTATAATTAAACCAAGATCTGATGATATCAGGTATAGGGAAATACTGTCAAGTAAGCAACCACAATCCTCTTGATGCTCAGGTTGGTAATACTTGATGAAAATACAGAAACATCTATCTGTGACCCATCAAACTGATATATTATCTTAAGGAAAACTTGTGTGCACACACAGAAGACAAAGCTTAATAATTTCAACTGTGATATTAGTTTATATCACATCATTCTTACTAGAGAATAAATATACCAGAATGTTGTTATTTAACAACAAATCTAGTTCTATGTATCTTTGCATAGATATGACAACCCACAGTAGTCAGTTAGAAGAAGTTATAGATGGCATGATGGTGATGTGCCATTTACTTTATTCATTAAGACTAACAAAATATATTATTGGTGGATAAATACATACAAGGTGACAATATTAAAATAAAGACTAAATGTAGATCAAATTAAAGGTAGTGTTTTACTTTGGGGTAGAGGAGAGGGAATGATTTGAAGAAGAGTAACTAATATGTGATGATTCAATCTTTTGAGGGGAAAATATGATAATATGTTAACATTTGTTAAGCTTAGGTGGCAAGAACATGGGTTTTTATATCTTCTGTCTGTATTCTTTACATGTCTATTTTTCCTCTTAAAGAAAAGCAATATATCCCTTTTACCTTCTTGAACATGTTCAGAAGAGAAGATTAAAAAAAAAATCTCACTACTCTGGAGTTCGACACATAAGTGAGTTATAACTCAGCCTTTTCTGTGAGCTGTGGACAGATATTCTGGATTTTGAGTTAGGCTATACTGATTAACCTCTAGAAGCCAGGTCTATATCAACACCCTGAGTTAAAGAATATGAAATACTGAGATCCTCTGTTGGTGTGCAAAGACTATCTAGAGGTACGCTAGGGGCTGGTTCCTCTGAAGAGAAGGGAGAGGAATGTGGTCCAGATCTCCTCACTTGCTTTCTAATTGTCTTCTCTGTTTCTTAGTGTCACCAGACCCAGATGCATGGCTCTGCCCAAATTTTACCTTCTAATAATTATACCCATGATGTTCATTTAAGCTTGCTTTAACTACATTCTTTGAATAACAAAGATTTCATCTCCATATATGATGACATTTGGAGGTAAAAGGCTTCAGCATTTCAATTTTAAGGGAACACAATTCAATCCATAACCTACCCCCTATAGAATATAGTCAGTAATTAAAATACAAAGAAATAAAATCTTTCCTTTAAGAAAAGTAAAGTTACTCTCAACTAAATATAAACCTTAATTTATTGGAACTGATGAATTGTTTAGAAGTCAAGAGGGGAGGTGTGAGGTTTGGCAGAATGAGGTTATGGACTTCAATTATTTCTTTTTCAAAGACGATATGACACTTGCTTGTGTGAGCCCTGTGGCTAAAATAAGGCTGGACCTGCCAACTTCTCACTTGTCACTCGGCATCCATTTTGCTCAGATGGATAACAGGGGATGCCAGGGACATGGGGATCCTGCACTCAAGTCCCACTTGAACTAATTAGCTTCATTCAGCCTTCCAAGCAGTCAGCCTTAAGCAGTTGCCTGCTGACCCAGAGAAAAACTCAGGCCAATCAGAAGCCAGGAACTGACTGCTTTCAAGGCAGGACTTCTATTCTGTTTCCCAGAATTTGTAACTGGAGAGGAAGAGTCTAAGGAAGACTAACTTTATCTCAGTTCAAAGGACCCCCATGTGCTATCCCAGACCTCCATCACCAGGTGATTAGTACAATGCCAAAAAAAAAAAAAAAAAGAAGTTCTAACATGGAAAACAACAACAACAAAAAAAAGGAAAGTTACCTGAAAATTCAGGTGCTGCTAGCATGTGAACTGTTTTTACCACCTAATTAAATATATTCAATTAAAGTGGTTTAATTATTGCTTACAAATACTCTACTTTCACTTACAAATCTTCCTAGCTCCTCTTCTATAAATGTTAGTCTTGTTTTTGAAAGAGGATTTCACTATGTAGCCTCATAAAGAGATTCATAGACCCTGTAAAATATTTCAGTTTGCCTCTCTTCTTCTGTGTTGTTTTACTCAAATCACAATTGTTATTCACAATGACATAGAGGAAGAAGCAGCAATTCTCCAAGGCTCTCAGGAAGTCATCTTGAATTTCCAAGTTTTTCCTCTGTAAAGCAAGGTCTCCGCTCCCTTTTGCTTCAGCATCTCTTGAGCCTTTAAACTTGGTGGATTATACTTGGAGGAAATCATCCAGAAAAATGATGTAGTAGACTCCCATCCACAGGAATAGTCTTCAGGAACTCACCCTTGATGTTTAATTTGATGGAATGATGACTTATGGGAGAGGACTTTTTTTGGTTACAAATAACAACATCCAATTCAACCCAAGAATCAGAAGACATTTGACTTCCATCATTTTAATACAGGTGTCTGCCAAAGGTACAACTCAAATTCAGTCATCTGCACCCCAGCATCTCTCTAGTGTGTTTCTTCAGATAACTGGCATACAGCCCGACAGGGACCCTCAGGCTGCAATCTTCTACACTATCAAGACAAAAAAAACCTATAAAACATAGCTTGTCTAGAAAAGTGAATATGAACTTCAGGATTGATGATGACCCACCCCCTGAACTATTCCATGTGTCTCAGAAGATAGCCAATATCAGGCCTTATGTACTATAAGATGACATCACCCATATCACACAAAATGATAGACAGGCCCTCCTGCATCAAACCAGGTCTGTGTACTCCACAGAGCATAAGAGAGGGATTAATTTCTAGACCAACCATACAGGGATAAAACAAGGTTAGGCAGCTTCTCCAAGAATAACTGAAGAGTAGTTAGATAATGATAAGTGAAAGACAAACCCAATAGTTAGGCATGATGGCTCAGAACTATAACCCCAGCAATCAGCAAGCTAAGGGAGACAGATTGTATAGTCAATGCAGTCTGAACTACATAGTGAAATCCTCATTCAAAAACAAGAAAACAACATTACACAAGAGCAGGGCTATGGAGATAGCTCAGTCAGTAGAGAATTGATTTGTCTCAAAAGCATAAAAATCTGACTTCTATCCCAGTGCCCACAGAAAGCAATGGATGGATTTGGAGAGTATCATCCTAAGTGAAGTAACACAGACCCAAAAAGATAGACATGGTAGTACTCACTTATAAGTGGATCTTAGACATAAAGCAAAGAATAACCAGGCTGCAAACAACAACCTTCAAACAGCTAGATAACAGAAGGAACTTAAGAGAGACAACCAGGGATGCCCCTGGGAAGAGGAAATAGAGAATATCTCCTGAGTAAATTAAGATCACAATGGAGAAAGAGCAAGGGGAGGAGGGAACAAATCATGAGAAAAGGAAATGGTTGAGTGAGAGGAGCAACAGAGAGGGAGAACAAACACATGGATATCTTGATAGAGAGAACTACTGTGGGGTTAGAAAGAAACCTGGTGCTAAGAAAACATCCAAGAACTCACAAGATATCCCTGGCTAAGACTCCAAAAAAATAGTGGAGAGGGTGCCTAAACAGGACTCCTCCTATATCAAATAAATGATCATTCTAATTGTCATTATAGAGCTTTCATCCAGCAATGGATGGAGGCAGAGATCCATAGCTAATCATCAGGTCGAGCTTCTGGTTCAGCTGAAGAGAAAGAGAAGAGAGAGTATATGAGGAAAGGAATCAGGATCATGAGGAAGAGACGGCTGACCTGAGCTATTGGGAGCTCACTGACTCTAAAATAATCACTGAGGAACCTTCATGGAAAGGAACTAAACCCTCCAAAGGTAGGTGACTGTCAGTGGCATGGGCACTTTATGGAGCCTCTTGCAGTAGCATCAGAGTTTATTCCTGCAGCATGAACTGACACCTTGGAGCCCCTTCCCTACAGAGGAACACCTAACCCAGCCTTGATAGTGGGATGAAGGTCTTGTACCTACCTAAACTGGATATGACAGACTGAACTGACCCACCCTGGGATTCCTTGCCCTCCTTGGGGAATGGGGTGTGGGGAGGCTGAGGGAGAACTGGGAGGGACTGGGAGGAGGGAAGGGGGAGGGAACAGTGGTAGATATGGAAAAAAAAATTTTAAATAAATAAAAAAGCCTCAAAAATAAAAATAAGTAAGTAAGTAAATAAATCTACTTCTATTCCTCAACTCTGAAGAGGCTGAGAGAGCTTGATGCCTTAAGTTTCTGTGCTAGCCAGGCTAGCATAATTGATAAACTGCTGGCCAATGAAAGACCCTGTCACAGAGGAGAAGACAGTGTTCTTGATAATTGTACCTGAGGTCATCCTATCTCAACAAACACACACACAAGCTCATGTGCATATGAACCCACTAAAATACACACACACACACACACACACACACACACCATAGAATTAAAGGTCCAGGCTCTCAGCTCAGACTCTTAATCACAGAGACACTAGGTCTGAAGGCATGGCAAACCCAGTACAAGTTCAAATTTAGCATCGTAACTGAGAAAATAAATTAAAAATCCATTTTCCACTGCTATTGGGTCAACACTACATTTTCACATGGACACATAATTATGACAAGCCACAGTTAGCATTTGAGAAAGACTCTCAGAGTATTGGAAAACAGCAAATGAAGATGGACATTGAGAGGCTGTTTAGCTCATCCCCAGCAGCTGATAAAAAATCACACCTAAGCCTTCAATTTCAGAATCCCTACAGGAACGAGGTACTATAATCATTCCATTATAATTAAATTACTAAGGAAAATGATATACTCTGCCTTTTCTAGCCCTCTCCATGCAAGGGAACAATTCCTTCTGTACAGGTAATTCATTAATTTGTTGTAACAATTAGTTTCAGTGCTCTGGTGAGGCATGCGAATCTCTCACCAGGCTAAAACAGCACACGTAGATCAAAATTGTGCTCTTGAAAAGAGGTGTGAGTTTCCAAACGTGATAATGACTTTTGCATCAAAATATATTCCCTAATTTCCAGGACTGTACTGTGACTGGAAAGATAACCCCACCAAAAGCATCTGCCTACCGCCAGGATAGGAAACTCACCTGTTTGAAACGTGGCCTAGCTGGATTCCCTGGACAGAGTATAGTCAGCCACCAGAAACCAACATCTTTGTTCCCATGGGGAAACTCTTCCATTGAAATTAATGACAGTATCATGCTGTACTTAATGTAAATGAATTCTCTGTTTTTCAAAATGCCCCAGTGCCATTAGTTTAAGTTTCATATGTAGACAGTTTGGGTTTGTTATTTTTTGTTTTTGTTTTTATGCATTATCTAGAAACAGCATTTTGCTGCTGAGGATTTCAGGGTTTTTAAAACTGAAAATTAAATAAATAAAAACTTGTTACATGTACAGCCTGGGATATTGCTTGCTGCATTTAGCAGGGTCAGATGATCTAGATTCATTATTTGATACATTTTCAGGCTTGCAATAGAGTCGTAAGGAATTGATGGGAGCAGCAAATTCATTTTAAAACAGGTTTGTCGCCTCATCAGGTATTCATCTGAGCAGAATCGACAGTGTAACTGGATCTCGTTGGCCCTGTGTGACATGTTTTTCCAAATGGAATGGTAATAAGTACAGAGATGCAGTAGTTAAAGCCTTCTCATATCCACAAGGCACCCAGATACCCCGAGTAAGAAATTGTTTTCATTCTCAAACAGTTGCTCATCAGAGAATCAATGCCCAGCTGTTTTAAGGCCCATAAAGAGAGACCCAGAGGTGCCATAATCCTTTTGGTTTTTAAGAAGACATTAGGAAGCAACCATCACAAGAGATTTTGTTTCTGATGGGGAAAAAATAACACATTGAGCATTTTAAAAGTATTCTAGTATGTGGTCTTAGAACTGCTAAGCCAGAAAAAAGAGAAATAACATCAAATAGAAAAGAAATTTAAAAACATATATTAATATTAAGCTATTCCACTTTGCAGAGTCTTGTAAGTCATGCACAGGATACCTGTAGCAATCTGTAATCTGTTTATCCCAACTTCAAGTCATGGATGAAGAGTTTATATGTTGTGAATTCTTGTAAAAGGTTGTTTATTTAATCAGCGATGTCATAACTCCAGAATCAGTGACCTCAATACATAAAGTTTAATTTTACAAATACATAATGATGTTCCAGTCTCAAAATATGGAGATACAAATTACAATTAAATGTCAAAGTGTTTCCTAACACAAAGATTTCTCAGTCAGTAGATTATCTGTATTAACATTATTGGAATGCCAAGAGCTGAACTAGAACGACATCACAACAAATATTACATGAAATGTCTCCTTAATTACTGGTAATACTATGTGGAAGGGTACAGCTTATATAAGCTACTTGAAAGCAATAATTCCTATGTGTCCCATAGTCTATACCTCTAGATCTCCAGCTGACCTGTAGGTTAGAGTCCTCTGGAGGTCTTGTGAAACACTCAGGTCCCTAGGCTGCTCACACAGAAGACTTCCCTGGCACACTATTGTGCCTCTTCCTCTTGTGTTTAATGAGTACTTCTGGTTCAGCACATAGCTCCCCAGGAGTGGTCTCCCAGGAACAGCATTCTCAGCATCCTCTGAGAGCTCTTGTCAGATATGCAAATCAGGCCCAATGGATAGAGTGGGGTACTATTCACAACTTCAGCCCTAGAAAAGGAAAGTGGCAAGGAAAATAAAAAAGTTTGAAGAGCAGGTGCAAGCGGATACCCAAGGACACACACATGACTGACACAAAGAACATGGTGGCATGAATATAGACCAGAAGACAGATACACATACACAGGTTGGTGAGGACAAAGATAAAAAAATGTCCCAAAAGTTACATAAACAATTTTATCACTGTTTATTTTTGGGTTTCTTAGATTTAGTGTCTGCTATTATTAGCTGACTCATAATCCTCTGGATAGCCTATGTCAGCCATGTTTTAGCTGACTCATAGCAGATATCAGCATCAGGACCATGTTAGCTAAAGTTAATCTGGTATGAACAGCCCTCTGTTTTCTTATACCCCAAAGGAGGTAAACAGTAGGACAGCCCTTCCAGTTGTTCCATGCAAGTTTAAGATGAAAGAGAGCTGATGTGATGCTTTCCAATGCCAGTAAGAAAAATGTGAATGTACAAGAGCAGATATCCTTCTCATCATCATTCATAGCTAGAGAAACCGAGCAGAGACCAGGGTGCATCGAAGGTAGGGGACTTGAAGAGTCTACAATTTTAATAGGCTTTGCTTTGTTAGAAAATATATTAATTAACTACAACAGGAAAGCACCTATTTAGATAAAGCTTCTTCATGGGAGCTGTCTTAGTTAAGGTTTCTATTGCTATAAAGAAACACTATGACCATGGCAACTGTTCTAAAGAAAAACATTTAATTAGGGCTGGCTTATAGTTCAGTTATCATAATGAAAGCATAGCAACAGACAGGCAGACATGGTGCTAGAGAAGGAGCTGAGAGTTCTTACATCTTGACTCACAGGCAGCAAGAAATGGTCTGTTTCATTGAGTGTGACTTGAACATACAAGAGACCTTGAAGCCCATCTCCACAGTGATACATTCCTCCAACAAGGCCATACCTTCTAATAGTACTACTCCCTTGGGGGCCATTTTCTTTCAAACAACCACAGTAGCAAATGCTACAAACCACAAAATCACATTAATTTCATTAATCAGTTGACTGAAATACCTTTCTACTAATCTTTTTTTTACATTTGTTTTCCACAGAATACAATTTGTTTGACTTCCCATATGCTAGAATTGTTCCAGAATTTTCCATAGAAAAATGCAATGATAATTGAATCTCACTTGGCATAATGATTTTTTTTTCTTGTATGGACAATTGAGAAAGACATCTCAGGCTTGTAGTTGGTTTTGTTTGTACATATAATATAAGATTTTAGTATATTAGTAGTAATTAATCTTTTTCACTCTTTGAATTGAAGAATCTCTGGCCAAGGCCTGAAGATGTTCTGTTCAAATGAGAACTCCTATGTGTTATTCACGCCATATTGAACCCATTTTGCATGAACTTTCAATAAATTAGATTCTCCAATCGACCTATCAGCTCACCACCTACATAACTCATTATACTTCTGTGAGGAGGGGAAGATTGTGTACAGATCCCAGAATGTTAAGAGAAAATTCTTTCCAATCTTTCTCAATGGAAACCAAATGAAGAAATTAATTGTCCTCCTGAAAGAGAGGTGGCCTTTCATATCTCTATATGGAGTATCAATGTGGTGACCATCAATGTGGTGACCTAAGGATGTATGACCAGGCTCCCTTCCCTCTTATGATCTAAAAGCATGATGGTTTAGTTTCTACACATGGGACTTAAACACAAATTTTAGTTGGTATTTAATAAAAACTCAGAGCCAGATATTAGGGAAAGTCTGGAATATCAGAGAGAGAAAATAGACCACACAGTCAATTCTCACACAGACAACTTCTCAGGGTAAAAGCTATCTTCAGGAGTCCTCAGCCTGGCTCATCTCTCTTACAAAATACCTCAATGTCTGCCTGTGTCTGCCTTAAATATTTTCTTCACCCAGTTGTTTCACTTCCCAGTTCAACTCTGCATCATAATCCTACAGTTAGGATTAAAGGTGTGAGCTACTACTGTGTGGTAACTGGCCTTGAACTCACAGAAACACAGAAAGATCTCTGTCTCTGGCGTTATGGTCACCACTCCAGTCTTTGTATGCTGGGATTAAAGGTGTGAATTACAATTCTCTTACCTTTATGGCTTGACTGCAGGTGATTCTGTTCTCTGATATTTCAGACTGATTTTATTAAATATAAAATATATCACTAAAGGGACTAGTGTAATTACAGATTATAAAGCCAGGTAGAAGATGGGAATGGAGACTGACCTGACAGTTTACTCCCTACATTTGTGGGGCTTAATTATAAAATAATAAAGTTCCCTACTAAATATATCCTAGGTGATGATAATCATTTGGACACAGGTCAAAGTATGTTGTAATGTGTTTCCTCCTAATAAATAAAAAGAAGACAGTAAATACAAGGAGCAATGCTATAAACACTGACACAAATCACACCCCTCCTCCTCATGTATGTCCCCACAGGTGCAATGAGCTAAATGCCACTTGAGAAAATCCTGTGCTCTGGGCTTGCTGCATTTCAAACCCCCAGCCACAGGAGCATCCAGATACATCTTAATATATACACAGTCTCTAGTTGTTAGAATTCCTAGCACTTAGTCAAAGGAATTAAATCACTTCACAATAGATACTTATATTCTCATGCTTATTATATCACTATTCCCAGTACGTGAAATATGCTTTCCAAAATGTAGAATCATACAAGTGACCATAGAGCAATGGATAAAGAATATATAATATGCATACACACACAGGTATGTGCACACACACACTATTTTACATGCACACAGTACTATTTCACACATAGTACTATTACACACACATTATTTCACATACATACTACTATTTAACATGAAAAGTATTACTTTACACACTATTATTTAACACTCACACTGCTATTACACACATACACACATAAACCACTATTTCAGCCATTAAAAATATAAAATCTTGCCCTTTGCAGCAACATGGATGAACCTGGAGAATATTATATTAACTGAAATAGATCAGATGCAGAAAGACAAACACCTTCCTTTATTTGCAGGATCTAAAAATATTGATCTCATAAAGTGGGTCAAATAATTACCAGAGACTTCAGAAAGAAAAAAAGAGTTAGGATCATAGAGAAATTCACCACCAGGTATAAAAGCACAGAAAGGCAAGAGAGGCCCCAGTGTCCTTGTGCATGGTAGTGCTACTGTAATTTACAAGATAATATTCCAAACTCACTACAAAAGAAGAACAAATAAATAATAAACATTAGAGGTGATGCACATGTCAAATATTATAACTTATTTCTGTACTAAGTATACATGAATCAAATCAATAGAGTGTGCCTCCATAAATAGGCATGGTTGTGTCAATTAAAAAACATAAATACATAAATGTCCTGTCAGGTCAGCATTAAGACTGTAGTTCTGTACGTGAACCAAATGTATGTGTAAATGGACTCGAAGTTTTTTCACTTTTGTTTACTGAAGAGTACAGTTCTAGGGCAGAGAAACTCTAATATAACATACAGTAAAATTCAACTGCATAAGCAGCTGGCAATTTTGTACACCTTGAAAGATGAGATTTGACAGATAGCATATTGCTAGAAGGCATTCCACAATGGAACAAATCTCATTAGCAAAAGATACAGAAGTAACAAAGCATGGTTGTGTCTGGAGAAAAGCAGCAATAATTACACAAAAAAATGTAAGTGGTTTGAAGAACTGAGATGGGAAGTTGGAGATTTTTGCTTTCAACTAAAAAGTGTAATTCTCTTGGTAAGAATGTAGATGCCACAGAGAGTCTGGAAAAGGAGAAGACATGATTAAGATATGCTTTAAGAAATCTGATCCAGGGCTTAACAAACAGGTACATCTACACAATGGAGTACTAGTCAGCAGTAAAACTAAAATTCACAGGCAAATGGATGGATTTGGAGAATATCCTCCTGGGTAGCATAAACTCAGAAAGATAAGCAGGAGATGTACTCATTCATTAGTGGGGTTTAGACAAAAATCAAAGAATACTCAGGCTGCAAACCACAACCACTGAACAGCTTGGGATCTGGAGGAACTTAAAAGAGACATCCAGAGAATCCCCTAGGAAGAGAAAATGGAGAGGATCTCCTTAGCTAATTGGGAGCATAAAGGGGTGCAACCAAGAAGAGGTGGGAACAAATCATGAGAGAAGAAAACGATTTAGTGAGAGAAGCAACAAGGAGGGAGAAAAAAAAGAGAGATGGAGATCTCAATAGAGGAAGCCAATGTGGGGTTGGAAAAAGACTGTGGGCTAGGGAAACCTCCAAGAACTCAAAGGATGTTCCTGGCTAGGTCTCCTACCAATAGTGATGGTGTTCCCTAAGCAGGACTTCCCCTGTAATCAAATGCATAACCATCCTAAGTGCCATCACAGAACTTACATCCAACAAAAAATAGAGGTAGAGGCAGGGATACATGGCTGAGCACTGGGCTGAGTCCCTGATCTAGCTGATAGTGGGGGAGGACTCTATCAGTGAGCAAGGGGATAGGGCTTATGAGGAAAATTCTCACAGTGATAGCTGGCTGGAGCTCTGAGGAGCTCACTGAATCAAGAACAGCCACTGGAAACCATCAAGAAAAGGAACTAGACCCTCCAAGGATAGGCAACTGTCCACTGGCCTGGGTAGTATGTGAAGCCTCAAGGGGAGGGATCAGACTGTGTTTCTGTGCATGCACTGGCACCTTGGAGCCCATTCCCTCCAGAGGAACACCTAACCCAATCTTAATATTAGGATGAGGAAATCAGACTTGCCTGGAGTGAATGCTGAGCTAATCCACCTTGGGACTTCTTGCCCTTTCTGGGGAGGGGATGGGGGTATGGGGAGGAGGGAGGCAGAAGGCTGACCAGGAAGGATGAAGAGGGAGAAGGGAGTTCATAGATTAAAAAAAAAGACTGTATTCTATAAAAATAAATAAATATAAAAGAAATCTAACCCAGGACTAGAGAGATGGCTCAGAGGCTAAGAGCACAAGCTGTTCTTTGAGAGGTCCTGAGTTCAATTCTCAGCAACCACATGTTGGCTCACAACCATCTATGATGAGATCTGTTACCCTCTTCTGGTGTGTATATACATAATAAATAATTTTTTAAGATGTCTAAATGCAGATTATATTTTTAAATGTTAAAAATAGGGAATCTAATCTGCCATTCAGGTTGAAGCAAGCACTGCAGATCAACAGGACAAGTTAGTATATTAAAACAATAACTCAAACACAGAAGAACAAGTTGTAACTGAGATGGTAGATCTGAAAATAGAAAGAAGATGATGAATGGGGGAACATGGAAAGGGAAGGCCCTGCCAAATGCCTCAATTGGAACAATTTGTGAACAGATGTAAGTAGGACAGAAAGTACAAAGTACAAAGTGGCCAGAGTATCATTCAAGAAAGCTCTGAGTCTGAAGTCTGGAATCATTTTGGTGAATTTGGTAGAACACAAAATTTTTCAATCACTACTTTTGGAGATGTACCTAGCAATGCAATGAACATTTAAAGCTACCCTCAAACCTAACCATAAAGCCAAAGAACATAGTGGTGGTATGGATATTTTCTTCACCTTTGAATACTTTGTGTATAATATAGTGCCTTCTGAGAGTAGTTATTTAAGGATATTTGTTGGATAAAAGAGTAAGAATTATAGTTGAATCAATTGAAAACACGTAATGAGTACATAAATTAAGGAAATTGATCAAACACAGAATGTGAAGTAACATTTATAATTTCTATTCTACAAGAGGAAGAAAGCTGTCTTAAACAGGAGAAAAACTCCAAAACTGGTGTGCAATAAATATAATAGCTCACATGCTTAGAGTTCACTTGAAATAGGTGAAAAATTATAGCTAGAATGTTTGTGGACATCAAGAAGTCACCGTTTGACCTCGGACCTCTCAGCTGTGCGCCTAGGAACTTGGCTGTTCCCCCCTGCTATTACGCCAGCTGTGTTCTGGGCAGACAGTTTGTGGACATCAGGAACAAAAGAAAAACCCATGGCATTAAAATCCATGCCAGTACTTTTTACAAAGTTATGAAATATAGGTTTGAGGAAGATTGAGTGCATATTCTGAATGATAACACTTTCTGGATACTCCTGAGGTTTGGGAGTGAATATAAAGATATGATATTGGAATGGTCTTTGCATAATGTAGGTCAAGACTTGTACTCCAGATTAAAGCCTGATATGGGAATGGTCTTTCTATACACTTTGAATAGGTGTTGCTACTATTGGCTATTAAAGAAGCTGTTTTGGCCTATAGCAAGACAGCTTACAGCCAGGCTGAAAACCCAAGCAGACAGATGAAAGAAGGGCAGAGTTTGGAAGATGCCGTCCAGCAAGATGTGAAAGTACGGGTAAGCACCAGCCACATGGTGACACATAGATAAATAGAAATGTGTTAACTTAAGATGCAAGAGCTAGCTAGCAGTAGCCTGCTCCATAGACCAAACAATTTGTAAGTAACAAAAAACCTCTGTGTGTTTATTTGGGACCAAGTGCCTGCAGGACACAGGAAAACTTCCTGCTACAAAATCCCCCCTTGTTATAAAAAGGGAAATCCAAATTCTAACACTGCCCACAATGTCCTATAAATCCCTATTCTCTGCAAAACTTCTCCTGTCCATTTTGCAGCTCAGCCTCCTATAGGCCAGGATACCTGAGCATGTCTACACTGCCAGAGGTCCTCGTTGCTTCCATCTCAGTTTGTTTGGCAGTTTCTAATGAGCCTTTTTGGTGGTTTGAATAAGAATGGCCCCGTTAAGCTCATATATTTACATGTTTGGTCCCTAGCAGGTGAAACTGTCTGGGGGAAAGAATAGGAGGGATGGCCTTGTTGGAGGAAGTACTTCATCAAGGGTTGGCTTTGAGGTTTCAAAAGTCTGAACCAGAACCAGTCTCCTTCTCTCTCTGATTGTTGCTTGTGGATCAGATGTAAGTGCTCAACTACTGGTCCAGAGCCATGCCTGCTGCTGCCCTGCTTCTGGTCATAATGGCTGTGGCTCACCCTCTAACAGTGTAAGCAAGTGCTTAAATGAATGCTTTCTTTTGATAAGTTGCCTTTATCATGGTGTTTCTTCACAGCAAAAGAAAAGTAACTAAGACAGAAGTGACAGACATTCATTTGCCACTCTGCCAGTTTACCACCATCTATACAAAGGTATTGACAGCGTTGGTTGACTTTTATACAATGAACAATTAGCAGAACAACTGTTCTCTGCAACATGTTTGCTTCATAATAGTTTTCTACAAAAGGTTTGCCAGTATTAAAAATAGCAAATAGATGGCAAATCCTCTCATCTACAATAAGCATACATTAAAATTCCTAATGACATACATGAGTTGAAGTCAGTAGACTGTAATATAAACATGTATTTGGAAACTGAGAGCCTAAGTTCAAATATCAGCTTTGTCACTTATTAAATGTGCAAGCTTGGTGACATATAATAATATGGGCTTGAACTTGCTCTTGAAGACAATGGGAGCTGGAGTGATGACTCAGCAGTTAGGAGTTTCTGCTAAGTTATTACAAAGACCAGGTTTCAGTCTCGGAACGCACGTCAAAAGCCAGGTGTCTTTATCAAACCTGTAGTCCAGTTCTGAAGCCAGAGAATTGCTGAGACTCCCAGAAAACATGAGGCCCAGGTTCAAGACCAACCCATGCCGTGAAGGATTAGTAAGACAGGGAGAAACAGAAGATACCTGACATGCTCTCCTGTCTTCTGTGGAAGTACACAGGCATGTACTCCTGATCAAACATGTGTACATTTATGCACAGAGGCACATGGGCAGACATGTAAATAAACAAATAGGAAAATAAATAATTTTTAAATTACTACGGGCAGGTAGAGGGCTCAGCAAGTAAAGTCATGGCCAGCCAAGTTTGGTGGCTAAAACCCACACAGTAGAAGGTGAGAAACAATTTCTGCACATTGTGCCCTGACCTCCACACATTTGCCATGGTGGGCACACATGCACAGGTGCACACACACACACACACACACACACACACACACACACACGATCAGTAAATAAATGCAAGACTTTTGAGCTCCTAAAATGAAGATAATGTAGAATTGTGTGATTATTAGGTAACAAGAACCAGAGATTGCATTTCTGAATAGATGACAGAAAGAATATAAGAGCCTAAGGATGGGGAAGAATTCCGTTAGATGCTCTATTCTGGATGTGACATGGCCACAGCACCCGTAAATTCACTAGGGCTGTTACTTGCACAAGATCCACACAAGAGCAAGACAAGATTGTCCAACATTCCAGCAGACATCATCAACAGACTCAGAGGCTTTTTTAAAAGGAGAGGATATGAAGATGGCAGGGAGATGTGTTTGGAGGTGTTTGGAAAAGAGGAAGGATTGGGAGACTATTGGAAGTAGGTTTGATCAAGATATATTGTTTATGTGTGTGAAACTGTCAATGAATAAAGATATTTTTAAAAACAAGAACTAGATATTTATTAACCTGCCTGAGGTCCTAAAGCTATAAACAACAGAGTTGGGAACAAACATAAGGAATTTGAATCTTATTAGTAACAATTACATGAAAGAGTAATAATATCTACTATATATAATACATAGATAAATTCCATCTCTAAGATAACTAAATAGGTTGTTTAAAAAAATCCATAAGCACCAAAAAGCCTTCTTCATACCACACCTGGCCCTTCCTTTTCTCTAAAGTAATAGCTACCCAGAAGGCCTAGACCCTCAGGAAAATATTCCAAAAGGGAAATTCATATCAAGATAATTTTACAATTAAAGCACAGTGTCAAAATAGAAGAGAATGACCAACAATCATGGTGTCCCATAAAGTACTGGTGACAAAGTTGTGAAATTTGTGCTTGGCTTTTAAAGGTAATGTCTCTTTAATAATCCATTTTAAACCCCATTTCTCTGCACAAACCCATCAATGTGCTTTGTTATTTATTGTCATTGCAAAAAAAAATTGGTGTTCAGTGATCCTTCCTCTCAGAGCGTTAGTGACTCAGTCCTTTTCTAAATCTACCATATCTTGCTGAAGAAACCTAGTGATACAGTGCCAGTTAAACAAATGAAGCACCTGGGCATAAAATTGATAAAAGGAGCTTTATATAGAGTGGTAGATTTGGAAAAAAAAACAAGCCCCCATAATCACCCTTTCAAAGGCAAATTTTCCATGAAACCTTGAGTCACCTGTGTCTTGACTTAGGAATTATGTCATCTCCCAGGAGACCAAGATAAGACATGCCAATCAAGGTAGACATAAAAAGTGCGATGAAGCTGTGAAGAATATCTGATTTTATTTTTAAGATTTATTTACTTATTATGTATATAGTATACAGAAGAAGGTACCAGATATCATTATAGATGGTTGTGAGCCAGCATGTCGTTGCTGGGAATTGAACTCAGAACCTCTGGAAGAATAGTCAGTGCTCTTAACTTCTGAGCCATCTTTATAGGTCCCTGTTTGTTGTTTTTATGTAACAACTAGCAAGGAAAAGGGGGGGCCATGAATTTTGTCTGAGGACTTCACAATGATAGTAAGGGTGTCCTGGTCCATCTGGGACCCATAGAGAAGTAAAGCCCACTTTTCCAGAGAAGCCAACAATACGGAACTCCAATCTAGGTGAATGAGATGAAGGAGCCTGGTGTAGACGAAAGGAATCATTTCCTAATCTCAGCTCAGGATTCTTATCTTTTCAATCTTAAATAGCATCAGTATCAAGAATACCATGTTGAACAAGCCAGACCTCCTTCATGTCTCCAGTAATTGCTAGCATGCCTGTGCCTCTGAAAGCATGAGGCTCATGTGGAAATTCACAAATACTCAGTGTATCCTGAGAAGCACATAATCAATTGGATTCGCAATTCCCCACTTAGAGTAAAAAGCAAACAAGGCAACTATTTTCTGCATGTACCCCAGTGAGCCTCCACAGAAGGGGAAAATGAAGAATTTGAATTTAATGTGTTTAATGAATGTATTGTTCATTTACTGCAGAGGTCATGAGTGAAATGAGAACTTCTGTTTGCAGTGATGTTGAAGATGGAGATGTGAACTTCCCCTGACCAGGTTCAAAACAGCAACTAGTGTGGAGCAGGTGCCCACTGTGCTGGTTTCCATTCTCACTGTAACTCCAATTGTGAGAATGAGTTTCACAGCGCATGTGTTTCATGTCACGCTATACACTCAGTATATTATGTATGTGTGTATTTGATGGCTTTCCTTTGACGTTGTCAGCACGTAAGTTTCTTGCATCATTTTGAAGATGAAAAATGAAAATTCAATGTTGTTAGAAGAAGCTTTCTTTTCCAAAATAGGGACTGGCAGACATTCCCTTCTGGACTTCCTGCAGGTAGGAGTCTGAAACACTAACAGGAGTTTACATATTAAATTGATGACACAAGTCTCTTAAGTGAAAGCCAGCTAAAATGCACCCTGGAAGGATTCTGAAGTATGGGGAAGTAGCTTGTTTCTGTCTAAGGCTGAGCATTAATATTAATAGTGAGATAGGTATACTTCCTTAGAAAGCATTCTTCTCCCCGAGGTGTTCTAGTATTTGCAAACCCCCTGGTTCTGATTCTGTTTCTCACTTTAAAAATCTAGACACAACAATGCCAAGGGTTTCTTTTTTTTTTTTTCAATTGCTCCTTTGCCTTCTATATACCAGATTCTTCCTTTGGGGCAATAAATATAGCTACTTTTTTTAAAAATTACTTAATGGCAAAGATGTTGTAGCAAATGCTGTATTAGCTGATTTCATCACAATTCACACACCACAGGATGCACAGCAAGCTAGATAGTATAGATTCCTACACACCTAAGCATTATGGCATATATAGATAAATATGTATGTGCTGTGCCTTATAGACTATTCATATTTGCAAAACATGTGTACATATAAACAGCATAAATCATTATTTCTTGTGTCACAATAAACAAAACCATGTAGATCAAGGACAAGAAAAAACAAGTCAAGCAAAAAGCAAAGATGTGACAGACTTTACCTGGGAAGCAACACCCTTGTCTACTCACCCCAGATAGGAAGCCCACATCAGACCAACAGAGGGATGCCACCAAAGTCCAACTTGGTGACCAAAGCTGGATGGAGTCTGTCTGACTCCCCTCTTTCTACCTCTCTCTCCTCTGATTGCTGCACCCACTTCTTTGGTGCTCCACACAGGTCAAAACAGTTCCTTTATTTACAGCATACAGATGAACATTTCCACCACAGGGTTGCTTACAGGAATGTGGGTATATACATAAACTGAAATGACTCAAATAATTGCAACACCAAAGCCCACCCCATCTCACAAAAGCTTGGATCCCGGGGCACACTGCACACCTGCAGGCAGCTCCAGAGGTCGGAGAGTGTCCCTTCTGAGTGACTCAGTGGGCCTAAGCCTCTTCCACACAGCTGGGCTGGTTTCTGCTTTTTCCAGGCAGCGGGCATGGTCTGAGTCTTCTTTGCAGCTTGGCTTATCTGTGAGTAACTGTCAGCCATGTTTATTGTTTCCTCTGGGAGGGAAGGGCCGCCAGAATCTGCTCAGTTTTCAGATACTTCCTGAAGCTATTTTGAGTTGTTTACCTTTTATCTAATCCCTGGAAGAGTGAAAGTTTCTGTCTAGGAGAAAGCAGCCACAGACCACTCCACTTCTATATACACATCACAGAATACAGATAAGGTTAGATTGTATACCAAGCTATATAGTGTGTACATTTATAGTCTATTCATGTATATGAAATATATCTGTACACATATATACAACACCTCTATATGTCTACATAGTTTTTAGATATGCTTCTAGAATCATAATAAAGCAACATGAGATTAAATTAAGCACAAAAGAAAAATAAGTCAGTCAAGAGACACAGAAAATATAATATGCATGAGCTGCAACTTAATACAGTAACAGTTTTACAGCTAGCTGGTTTCTAGTAAGTAGGGGTATATTCTAAAATAAAGATAAAACATACTATACTAAATACATGCATTCCTACTGGTTATTTATTACCACTGGCACATATTTGTACTGTCCATAATTGTATGTTTGTATGATTGGTTGAATACTGGCCTTTGATCATGACATGATCTGAGTATTGTCTTGAAAACAGAGCACTGGTGAATACCCACATGAGACCCTTCCTAAAAGCGAGCTCATTGAAGTGGAGGGGATCTCATTAAGCTCATGAGGTACTACATGTGTTCTCTTTCCTCCCTGAGGATATTTAAGTATTTAACAATGATGGAACAGCAGACTCTCCCTTAATGGTACAGGTGTACATAAACTGCCTTGATTCCTGTAGGCAACCCATCACCCATACCCCTGCAAGCAACCACAATTAAACTTGGTTCAGCAGGGTATATGCATGGGTAGAACTGTTTGTTTTGTTCTTTTCTGAAGAAAAACCTACTTATATTTTAATTTTATGTATGTAAATGTTTTGCCTACTTTCATGCCTGGCACCTGTGGAGGCCAGAAGAGACCACCAGTTCTCTTGGAACTGGAGCTGCAGACAGTTACAAGCTGTCATTTTAATTCTAGAAACTGAACCCAGGTCCTCTTAAGGTCTCTAAGTTCTCTTAACCATGAAGCCATCTCTCCAGCCCCTAGAAGTGTTTCTTCAGTCTGTTTTCAGTGTACTATTTGGGTTGAGTAGATGTTTGCTTGTGCCTCCCCAGCAAGTCACAAAATACATCAAGTCTACCTGCAGCACAAGTGAAACACCACTAAGTTTAAGAAGTGTGTCGATATGGCATGGCTAATAAGAGATGCAAGGAAGCTAAGGCACCCAAAGGCTAAGTACTCAGAGAGATATCCAATCCTGACACTTTACCCATGCCCACATGGCACATCTTTCTGCTCCAGAATTGTACTGCCTCCACTATTTGTGCTGGGCAGCTGAGGGTGCTGCTTCTGAAGGTAGATGGTCCATGGTGGGTAGAAATCCCAGGGAAGCTGTCTTCTTCTATGTGGTATAGAGTAGAATGTCTTCACAATGAATGCCACCTGTATCCCCCCCACCAAAAAAAAATCCAGATGATGGAGTTGAAAATATATTACAGTCCTGAAAGCAAAATATATGGAATAGGTTAACAGTATCATAAGCAGATTGTGGCATTAATTGTGGCATTTGCTGTAAGCAGTAAGACTTTTAGCTAAGCCTCCATTGTTTGGCCAGAGAGGGGAAAAACTTGCCCACATAAAAAAGAAATTACATTGAGAAATAGATATGTAGATATTATCTTCTACAGTAGCATCTGAACAGACAGGAAAAGTTAGTGAGAAAGTAAATGAAATAGAGGTATTGGCTTCCCATGTTGTTGTTTCTGGAGACAATAAGAGACAGAGACAGCCGCCAAATAGCTTCACACTGAGCCAAAAAAGTCTTTGAACTGAAGGGAAGAAATTACACGGTGAAAATGGAGAGAAAGCAAGGTAGAAATGATAGCAGATGGGAACTTTAATAATTACTCAGTACTGATAATAACCAGGGGGCACTCTACATTTGAACTGTATGAATTGGAAAAGACTTTTAAACAAGAAATGAAAGAGCCCTCATAGCCAAGACTATGGGACATGGTGGGGTGGGGGCATTCATCTGAAGGACAAATTGAGTAATATAACCAAGCATACCTCTTTGAAATAAATGCTGCATGGCCTGAGGCAATACAGAGGAAATCAGTCCTGGTCCAGCTAGCTCAAGTGAGCCATTAGACACTTTGTTATTGCCTGAGAATGTCTCTACATGTATCAGAGACTAAAATACAACAGAGAAGGGTTGGAAATTGCTCAGGAAAATGGGCATGTGAGATGCGGCTTGATGCCTACTTCATTGGATAGTTAGGACTTGGTTCACAACAGAGTTAAGAAATTAATTCAGCAGTGACCTCAGAGTTGAGATTGGAGCTCTAATGGCCCTGCTCAGCATCATGGTAGAACAATGATCTTCCTGATAAAATGGTTAAAATAGAAAAAAGAGAATTCAAATGTTCTGACATCATGAAATGTAGGAATTTTAATCTTAGAAGACCATGGTATACATGGTCTTCTCTTGACCACCATATTGTCTTCATTACATAAATGCATTTAGTTCTACTTTACCTGAATATGTTTCTCCCTTCTTCCTCTATCATGAGTTCTTTCTGCTTTCTGTTCTCAGTCTCACATTTTGTTGAAGATTCTTAAGACCAACATGTGAAGTTTCCAAGAAACAATCTACCAGGAGAAAAACTTAGTTCCACTCTGTGATTGTCAGGGTTTCCACTCTTAGAATAGTTTGATTTATTCTTGTGTAACTGGTTTATGCCTTTAGAACCTCAGAATTAAATGGACAAAAATGGCGATAACTGACAAGTAATATATACACTGCAGTGTTTAGGACGATATAATTTTACATGGTACTACTTGTGTTTACTTATGAAGAAACTAAGTGAACAATTAAAATTGCCCCTATTTTGCATACTATAAACTTCATCCTACAAAGCTATTCACATGTTAGTGGATCCTCAAGCCAATTCTTGGTTATATGAGGACTATGAGTGATTGATTGTTTCTTAAGTTCTTGTGGTATATGGAAGGATGATCATATCTTTGTAAAAAAAAATAGATGTAATAACTTTTTGTATAAAACAAGAGAACATAATCACTTTTTCATACCTTACCATGGAGATGGTTTCTAAAAGACATTGTAGATTCATTTCTATCCATATTCTTCTTCTTCACACTCCTGTGTCTTATAGTAACTGTGCACAAATAATTTATAGTATTGCACAAAAACATGTCTTTATATACTTGAATCTTAATGCAAGAATAATATTAAATGTGAAATTATATTTAAGGCTATACTATCTTATAAGTTATAATATTTTTATAAATGGGGAAGAGAATCTTGAAAGAGTAGAATCATTTTGTAAAAACACTAATGCAGAAAAGAACATGGTATATTATTATACAAGATTTGGACATTTAGAATATGGTTGTACTATTAAAGAGACTTCTCTGAGACCATGTATTTTTATTGAGTAAAAGTCTGTGGTATAAACTGAGGGTAACAAAGATGACAGGAAATGAGAAGCTTATAATTGAGAAATATATATTATGTATATATATAAACATGAAGTCAATGAAGGAAGAATAATTAATGGAACAAGATAACTTAGTTCTCTGAGTTTTAATATGTGGGGCAGATGACATGAGTGAAGTTTAGCCAATTCCAACTTGGCCAAAGTCCAGCAGACCCAGAGAAAATCCTGCTAGTATGCACCAAAGGCACAGATGGCTTTCAGGAAAGCTTCTAGAGTAAAAAGTGAATTTGAGAGCAATGTTTATGGCAGGCAAGTCATGTAACAAGATAAAAATGAAGCTAACTTATAATTTTAGGGAAAACTACTGTCATTTTTTAACATAAAAGAAAGGACATAGTCATACTTAATAGTCAGATCTGATCTGGAACTAGATATACCAAGACACTGGTGCATATTCATTATGTACAAATAATTGTTGGGGTTCTACATGGAATAAGAACAGCTCCTGTTCTCAGAGGAGGTAGGTCTGTTGTAGACACCTAATTGTACGTAAGATATGTGTTCTACTGATGATGCAAGCACCTGCTGTGAGAACTCAGGAAGAGAATGGATGCCCACCGTTAGGATCCAGAGAGGACTCCATTAGATCTGAATCTTAAAAGACAGAATGGGTTCTGAACATAAAGAAGAACCAGGCCTGGGTTCTAAGACAGAGGACTTGGACTAGGAACGGTATGTTGTATTAGGTTTCTAAGAGTTGCTTGTTCTTCTGAAACTGAGGCCTGGTCTCTGACTAGCCATTAAGAGTCTGTCATGGCATTTGTTTGGCTCTGTCACTGGATTTTCAGGACTACTCCCTGAGATTTGGAAAGCCTCACAGACCCACAGACCTACAGAAACACACAGATGCTTACATTAATTTTATGCTGATTGACCTATAGCCCAAAATCTTTACTCTTTTATTCTATTTTATTTTATTGTTTTTGAAAAGCAATATCAAACTTTACATAAAAAAGCAAAACATTCAGAATAAAACTTCTCTTTTCTCTAAAATACATGAAACATAAAAAAATAAAATCTAAAGCTCCTCAATCCAGGTTAGGCTCAGCTACAGATGAAGACAGCACAGTAGGTCACAGCTAATGCCCACGGATGTACTATGGCCACCATACATTCCTGCTAAGCAACTCTTCTATAGACACACCAGTTTTGTTTTGTTTTGTTGTGTGTATGTGTGTGTGTTTTAAATCATTTTATTCACCAATCATCTTTCAAAGAAAAAAGAATGATTTTGCTTAAAGTCCACTAACAAGTGAGTACATCCCCTACTTATCCATCTGGGTTTGTGAGACCTCACTCAGGAGAATATTCTTTCATTTGCCTGCAAGTTTTAGGATATCATTTTTTCTTACTGCTGAGTAGTACTCCATTGTGTAGATGTACCACAGTTTGCTAATCCATTCCTCAGTTGAGAAGCATCTAGGTTGTTTCCAGGTTCTTGCTATCATGAATAAAATGCTGCTATGAATATAGGTGAGCTAATGCTTTTGAGGAGTAAATATGTATCTTTAGAGCATATGCACAGCAAGGATCGTATTGCTGGATCCTTGGGGAGAGTAATTTCCAGTTTTCTAAGAAATAGACATACTGCATTTCAGAGTGGCTGGACAAGTTTACACTCCCACCAACAGTGGATGAGTGTTTCCCTTGCTCTGCATCCTCTTCAGCATAGGCTGTCATCTGTGTTTTTGATCTGTCATTCTGACAGCTTTAAGGTGGTATCACAAGGTTGTTTTGATGTACATTTCTCTGATGGCTAAAGATGTTGAACATTTTTTTGAAGTATCTTTCAGCCACTTGAAATTCTTCTGCTGGAAATTTTCTTTTTAGCTCTGAATCCCATTTTTTGATTGGGTTATTCAGTGTTTGGGTCTCTAATTTCTTGAGTTCTCTATATATTTCAGAGATCAGTCCTCTGTTACTTGTAGAGTTGGTGAAAATCTTTTCCCATTCTGTAGGCTGTCAGTTTGTCTTATTGACCGTATCCTTGGCCTTACAGAAACTTCTAATAAGGAGGTCCCACTTATTTCTTGTTGTTCTTAGTGTCTGTGCTACTGGTGTTATATTTAGGATGTAGCCACCTGTGCCAATGCATTGGAGGGTATTTCCTACTTTCTTTTCTATCAAGTTCAGTGTAGCTGGGTTTATGTTGAGGTCTTTGATCTACTTGGATTTGAGTTTTGTGCCAGGTGACAAAATAGGCTTCGATCTATTTGCGCTTTTCTACATACTGCCATCCAGTTATGCCAACACAATTTGTTGAAGATACTATCTTTTTCTATTGAACATTTTTGACCTCTTTGTCAAAAATCAGGTGTTTATAGGTGTGTGGGTTTACCTTTAGGTCTTCAATTCGATTCCATTGATCCACATGTCTGTTTTATGCCAGTACCAGGCTGTTTATAATACTGTAGCTCTATAGTATAACTTGAAGTCAGGGATGGTGATGCCTCCTGAGGTTCTTTTGTTGAGAAAAATTGTTTTGGCAATTCTGGCTTTCCTGTTATTCCAAATAAAATTTAATATTGTTCTTTCAAATTCTGTAAAAAATTGTGTTGGGATTTTGATGGGAATTGCATTGAATCTGTAGATTGCTTTTGGTGAGATTGCCATTTTTACTATGTTGAGCCTACCTATCCAGGAACATGGGAGATCTTTCCATTTTCTGATATCCTCTTCAATTTCTTCAGTGATTTAAAGTTTTTGTCAAACAGATCTGTTACTTCTTTGGTTATTAACGCTATTTGTAGCTATTATAAAGGGTAATGTTTTCCTTATTTCTTTGTTAGCCTGTTTGTCTTTAGTGTATAGGAGGGCTACTGATTTTTTTTAGTTAATCTTGAATCCTGTCACATTGCTGAAGGTGTTTATCAACTGTAGAAGTTCCCTGGTAGAATTTTGTGGGTCACTTAGGTATACAATCATGTCATCTGCAAATAGAGATAGTTTCACTTTTCTTTTTCAATTTGTATTCCCTTAATCTTCTTTTGTTCTCTTATTGCTTTGGCTAAAACTGCAAGAATAGATAAGAGCAGAGGGAATATCCTTGTCCAGTTCCTGATTTTAGTGGGATTGCTTTGAGTTTCTCTCTACTTAGTTTGATGTTGGCCGTTGGCTTCTTGTAAACTGCCTTTATTATACTAGAAGCAAACTTACCTGGAAGGAGGAGATGGCAGGAATTAATCAAACTTAGGTCTGAAATCAGTACAATAGAAAAAAAGAATCAATGTATCAAAATGTTGATTTTTTGAGAATGTCAACAAGATAGCAAACCCTTATCCAAACTAACTAAAAGACAGAAAGTATTCAAATTAACAGAATCAGAAATGAAAAGGGAGACAGAAAGACAGACACTCAGGAAATCTAGAGAATTATCAAGTCATACTTTGAAAATCTATACTCTACTAAAATGGAAAACCTAAAAGAAATAAAGAGCTTTCAGGATAAGCACCAATTACCAAAATTAAAACAAGAACAGATTAAAGACCTAAACAGACCTATAACACCAAGGGAAATTAAAGCTATTATTAAAAGTCTCCCAAATTAAAAAAGCCTAGGATCAGATGGTATTACTGCAGAATTCTACCAGATATTCAAAGAAAAACTAATACCAATACTCAACAAACTGTTCCATACAGTGGAAACAAAAAGAATGCTGCCAAACTTTTTTTATGAGGCCACAATCACTCTGATTCCCAAGCCACCTTATACATTTTGAGAAGAACTTGATGGGAATGGCTCATCTGTGCTCCACATGTCCCTGGTGTTAGACTTTTCCTAGAGCTGGAATATTTGCAGCCAGGTGACTCAGTGGCATAGGTGGCCAGTTGATGTTGGCTTCTCTTTAAGACCTTGTCCAAGGCTTCCAGTCAAGGATAACTTCACCGTCTGTGACAGAACTTTCCACTAGTTGCTTGAGCTTCATTTTTAGCATGGTTTCTAGATCCTAGATGCTAAGATTCTAAGATACATTAAGTGAAAACAGAAACCTCTGTTTCCTCAGGCCTAGTTCCAGACTTGGCATAATCTCATTTTCACTGCATTTCATTGGTTAGGAAGTGAAAAACCTACTCCAGGACCACAAGGCAGAGACTTAGACACACCTTTGGAGGAAAAAAGCATCAAAGAATTTGTAGCCATTTTAAATCTACTATACTTTCCATTCAGGAGAGAACACTTTTGAGTAGAAGGTTTATTTCATGGTATACAGAACCTACTTTAGATACCCATAGGAATTAATGTACTGCTGTTGTCTAATATTTGTTGAAAAAAAAAAACACAGACGAATGACCAACTGGGTAGACATAATAGTGACAAAGTGGGGAGAACACATACACATCACTGAAAATACTTTTCCATTCTAAATAAATTCTAATCAAATCACAGTTGTCTCCAAAGATAATAGACAGTCATATACACAAAATAAGCACTACCTGACATTTCTTTTAAAAGGGTTTTCATGGAGGCTGGTGAACAAGGAAAACAATAGAATATATTTAATTACCAAAATATATAACTCACTAGAGAAATTGAATCTTAAGAGTGACTATATCTAAAGACCAAGCTAGACATTTTAAAATAACATAAAAAGTAAATCAGTCTAAATTTAAAGCTTCAAACACAAAATAATAAAGCAAAGAAAAAGTAAAGGACATAGAAACTGACTTCAGCAGGTACAACATCTATTTACCAAGCATCCCATAAGGAGAATAGAAAACATGAAAGAGAAATCCAACAACTCCCACTTCCCCCAAAAAAGCATTCTCAGATTGAAAGCTGTTGATCTCCAGAAAAATAAATGCATGACAAAGTCTCCCATGGAGTAGTCTTCTTGGAAAAACGTAAGGCATCAAATTTATGAAGATAGCTCAAAGATTTGGGCAGGTTGGAGGAGATAACTGATAATAAAATACAGTCAGATGAACTCAGCAAAAGTAATGTCAAAATTTTCAGTAAAGGCACCAATGTTTCAAATGTCACTAAGAAATAATTTAAAATAATTTTATGATTAGTCAAACTGTGAAGTGAATGCATTGATGAAGTAAGTAGTTAATTTTTTTTTTGACAGATGAGGGACTCAGGAAATGTATGCTCCAAAATCCTTGGTCAGAAAAGCACTTAAAATTATTGTCAGTGCAGTGGGGGAAAAAAAGAATTTCAAGAAAGAGAGATTGAGAATAAAGAAATGGTGGAAGAGTGCCAGGAGTGCCGTGAGACAAGCCCAGGTTCAACATCAAAGCAAGAAGTCCAGAGCCTTGTCGAGAGTGAGTCAATTACATTACTCAGAGGATGTACAACAGCTTAATGACAGTTCCATAAAAATGAAATATATATACATATATATACATATATATTAGGGGTGTGGCAAAGAACTATACAAGAAAGTTATCATTCAAATATGATGTCAACTATCAAGTAACAGAATTTAAAACTCCACTTCATCTAAATACTGAGACAGTCTCCTTCAAAGGACACAGGACTACCGGCAAAACACTGTATGTTCTCTTTGTACTAACTCTCATGGGGAATTAGCTGGAATTAGCTCCTTAACAAATATAACTTTCATAGTCATAATATATGATGTATGTTTTTATTTTATTTTTTATAGTCAACTTGTGGTAAGATCTTAACAGTCTATAACAGTGAGAATCACAGATATATATGTGAATATATATCAATATTAAAAAGAAAGTGTATAAGTACATAAATGTGCATAATGCACACAAGCAAAGATATATACACACACACATTTACATAAACACATTTCTTTTGTGAAATCAGTGGAAGAGTTGAACAGAAGTGAGAAATAACCATGGAGATAATGGGTATATGAATATTTTTATTTTTATAGTTTAACATAGCATAAGATGAATGATTCAACACCCAGAAAATTACATGTGTGATTGCATTTCTAAAGTACCAATTAGAACTTAAAAAAAATCACTAATATTAGATATAAATGGGTGGGATGTAGCAGACAAATGTACATTCTTCTTGTCTCCTAGTAGATAGAATATAGTGTTGCGATAAGTTATTAAATCAAGCTGTGGTGTTATATGTGATCAGCTAGCCCTGCTGAGGTGATAGCTGATGTGGTGGTAAAAAAAAAAAGAAGTCCCAGAAACCTCAGATTGTTTCAAAAGAGGGATATGTCCTCTTTGAGTTGGGCTATGTGTAGTATCCATCAATGCAGCATCCATCATCATGAGTGGCTAGCATTGTTGTTAATTCCGCTAACTTTATTCATTAGCAAAATTCTCTATTTGGTAATTGCATATAGTTTCCCTGTTACTCAGTAGTGGTGCAATGACTATATTTCATTGGTATGAAAAAATGCTTTTAATGTTTGAAATAATATAGAACAGTTTTTAAATCATTCTGTCCATCATGCATATCTTTTTTGTAGTAGATGATATAAAACTATATGCAACTAAAATACATTTGATTAACTGTCCAAAATATGTGACTTTTTCCTCTTCTATGCAAAATGAGACTTCTCAAATACATGGAGGAATCATCCCTCCTAATGTGAAATTTATTCCATTTTCTTCTTCATATCATTACTGAATATGATGGTTATATTCAATTATATCACTTTTTGCCTAGTAAAGTTTAAAATATTTGTGACAATAACCTAATTTAAGTTCTTCATTCAAACCATTGTGCCATGTGACTTTTGAGCTTTTTTCCAGTGTAATTTCAAACTGTTTGAAATGAGTGATTTTTTTAAGTTTATAATTCATGTTTCCATAATAATAAAAAACACAGTTAACATAGATCAAACATTTATGACATAGCGGGCACTGTATTTACTACTTTTACAGGTATCCCATCGACTGCCACCAATATGCTTATCATATATATCAAGTCCCAGTAGAGCTGTTAAGCCATGTGTTTCAGGCTCACAGCTAAGTGTCAGATTTGATCAGAAGCCAGGCATTTTAACTCCATGGCCTACACTCTTACTTACAACTCCATATAAAACTCATAAACCTCCAGCTAAAATAACTCACAGTAGGGTCAGGGTTCACCATATGTCCTTTCTTGTTTGAATTTAGGTTGTTTCTGATTTGTGGCAAACTACTGATACATGTAATTATTAAGAATCTGCTGTCAGGCGTTACTATGAAACAAACAAAGACAAGGGTGTTTATAGAAAGTATCTTATCATGGAGAACAATGCAAAGAGCAAGTGAAATCACCTCCATATTTTTGTAATGTTTGCATTTACTAGCTAGAAATCGAAGTGTGAGCAGCAGGTAACACACAGCTCTAATCCTACAACTCAGGAGGTTGAGGAAGGAAGCTTGTAAGCTAGAGGCCAGGCTGGTTATAGACTCAGATCCATCCAAAAACAAAGGAAGGAAAAAAGAAAGAATATAAAAAGAAAGAAAACAAAAAGATAGTTCTTATCTGCCGTTTCTCTAAGCAAATATTCTCTTTGTAAACTGAAAACATATTCCTATCTGCATTTTTCACATATCAGTAGAGATGAGTGTCTCCTATATCATGAAGTATTTTTCTAAGAAATTGACTCAGTGGTGCTCTGGATATAATCTTAATGAGTACATGTTAGTATATGAGCAAGCTATAAAATATTTTTATTAATCCCTGATTGTTGAATGTTTACACTGTTCACTTTTTCTATTATAAAACAGTATTTTTAATAAACTATAGGAAATTCCTAGGACAGAAATAAAATGATTCAAGGTTTTCAATTATTCAACACAAGAAAAGCATAAAAACATACTCAAGTAAAATGGTTCTCTGGAATTTTGAATGCTACACTCATCTTCAAAGGATGGCTTTCCAGCTGAGATTGCAACACTTTTCTTTTAGTTTTATGAACTGACAATTTCTTTCTACTTTGCATGTCTTTCCTACTAATTATATCAGTTTCTACATTATGATCCAATGTCCTTATTTGTTTATACGGTATGGTGTTCTCTATAAATATGCAATTAAGTAACAGCCAACTTCTGGGAAGAACAATTTTTATTCTTTCTCATCATGTTTTCATCCTTTCTTTTCTAATAAACATAGGAATATTCGTTAAGACTTGAATCTGTATCCGTTTGTCCCAGCTGAAAGTAGATCATCATCATCAAATGCATTCCCAAGCTTAGGTTTTAAAAATTCATGCACTTCCACTGAGGTCCAATTCTTGTAATGTAAAATGATATTAATGGTTTGGGTTGTTTTCTTTCCCTTAGCAGGGGAAAACAGTTGAGTGACTTAATTTTTTATGTTTTCACAAATTTAAAAATAAATATATAAATAAAATTATTCAAGGCAATAAATTATTCACCATGTTGTTTTGTCTCAAATCCCTGTTTAATTTTTCCCATAATTTCCAAATGTATTTTTTCTGTCCCATAATACTTCAGCTATCAGCTAATAAATATGTGTGCTCATGTGTTGATCACTGGGTTAAATCACATGAATGCTTATCAAATCCAAGGGACTAATAACTACAAGCTTTCTATTGCATTGTAGAGAATTTTTCTGGGAATTGAATATTAAAAATGCAAAAGATCTCTCTATGCAAAATGTAAACTGATTTCCTCTCACAAGAAAAGATAGTATAAGCTGAAAGAAAAACTGGCATAAGAAAAGAAAATATATTCTAATTGACTTCCTAAAATCCATTTTGGCTTTTCTTCTTAATAAAGAGATGGAAGATGAGAAATTTAAAGCAGTATGCATTAGTACACACACACACAAGAAACCAAAAGCTGATACAATATTTCTGGAATTTTGTCTAGCACATTTGGGTTGTTTTTGTTTTTGTTTTTTTAACTTAGCTATAATCATTTGAGTAAAGAAGTACAAACCAAGATTTAAATAAGAGGCTGTGCCCCTTCATATATGGAAATGTATCCTCATGGGTCTTCTGTTCCAGAACATTTGCTCCAGGACTTTCATGAGATAATCTAAAACTTAGAATGAGAAAAACAATGCCTGTCTTATGCATTTCATTAAACAATGCAATTTGACTCATGTACCATCAAGGTCATATATCAGAGCAACTGGTGTCAAGGGAGCATTTGTGTTAACAACATTAGACCAGTTTTGAAGACAGTCATTTGCACTTTTGCTGATTGGGAATACTGGAAATCAGTCTCAGAGACAATGCTGTCCAGTAATGTTTAGATTGAGTTTTCAGGACCCCTAAGAAATGCTCATAATGATGACACAAATGCTATGAGAAAAGAAAAAGTAAGCAGGTCCACCCCTCCTTTCAACCAAAGTACCCAGTTTATCTTTTGTTTTAAAAGTGTTTTTATTTATAATATTCTTACTAAATTTTATATTATTATCTTGGTGTATGCATATGTGTGTGTGTGTATGTGTGTGTGTGTGTGCATGTCTGAGTGTACACAAGTGGGCTTGTGTGCACCATTGCTCCCATGTAGAGATCAGAGGAAAAGGTGGTGGAGCCTGTGGAAAAGATACCATGATCATGGCAACTCTTAGAAAGAAAAACATTTCATTGAGGTGGCACTTTAGTTTCAGAGGTTCATTCATTTTCATGAAGTGGAGCATGGCAGAATGCAAGCAGACATGTTGGCTACATCTTGATCAGAAGGCAACAGGAAGTGGACTGACTCACTGGGCATGACTTGAGCCTATATGAGAGCTCAAAGCCCATCTTCACAATGTCACACTTCCTCCAACAAGACCATACCTACTTCAACAAGGCCATGCCTCCTAATTGAGCAATCTCTGTGAGTTTATGAGGGCAAATTACATTCTGACTACTACAGAGCCAGTTCTTTTTTCCTCCTGCACATGGGTTCTGGAGATTGAGCTCAGGGTTGTCAGGATTGAACAGCAAAGGTCTTTACTCTCAGTCATTCATCTCACTGACCCATCTCTCTTATACAGTGGGGAAATAGAGTTCTCAAGATCAACTTAATCCTCTTACAGATGAGAAGCCGAGTAGCGCATGGTTATTTACCTACTGTGGTTAAAGCAGACATGCCACCCAAACAAGCCTTACCTTGCCCAGAACCTATTTCTCCATTTGAGAATGTGGAAGATTCTAGGATTCAGATGATTACAGCCATATTTCTGTTTGAAACTTGCCAGATACAGCTGAGAATTTAAACCTGTAGAAAATCATCAAAAGAGGATGAAGCATTGCAATCCAGCTTTGATTTGTCATGTCCCAAGAGTCTCTAAGAGGTCTGCTAGATTAAGCATATTGTAATACTTTAATGATCCTTAATGTTTTTATTTCTTAAATGAAGATGATACAATACAAAAAAAGGAAGCATTTTGTCAAGCTAGCAAAGATTTTGAAAACTGATCCAATTAAGTGTTGCCAAGAACATGAGACCAGAAATTTGAAGCGTTGTTTACAGGAGCAGGATTCACTTTGACCTTTAGGAAACCATTTAGTAAAACCTATTGAACTGGCTGGGGACATGGTAAGAGTGCTCTGTAGTATGAATTCTACATTCATAAAAACATAACATTCTTAATCATAAAAACCCAAGCCAGATATCAGGGTAAATGCTGAAAAATCAGAGAGACAAAGGAGCAAGACACAATCACTTCTTCACTTGCCAACTCATCAGTCAAAAAGGGGCCCAGCTTCTGTCTCCTCTTGCCTTATAGTCCTCTCTCTACCCAGTCGTATCACCTCCTGTCTCCACCTTCCTACTGCTGGGATTAGAGGTATGTGCCTCCCAAGTACTGAGATCAAAAGAATGGGAGCCCAAGTCCTGGGATTAAAGGTGTGTGCTACCACTGCTTTGCCTCTATGGTGAACTCGTACCTAGCTCTGCCCTCTGATCTTCAGGCAAACTTTATTAGAACACAAACAAAATAGCACCACAGTGATTGCTGTCCAAGCATGAGGACCTGAATTGCAATTCATAGTACCCACATAGAAAAATCTGGTCTATCACAAAGAACTGTTTTTTCATCAACTTATGGCAAAGAGACAAAAGAATCACTGGGGCTGTCTGCTGTCCAACCAGCCTTAATAAAAAGAAGAAAATTTTAAAAAGGGTAATGAGGTCCCATATTCAGTAAAAGACCCTGTCTCAAGAGAATAACGTAGAGAATAATAGAATAGGACATTTGATATCCAACTCTGACCTCTACACGTACGTTTGCACGCACATGCATGCACTCAGACACACAATTATACTCATATAACATAAATATACACATATACATAGTTGCATTTTACTCATACAACACACAGATACCCTAACACCAAAACAGAAGTACAAGTATATTTATGTATCTTTTTAGATTTATTTTCTTTTTATTTTTGCACATCTGTGAATTTGAGCATGTGAATGAAGACAACCATGGAGACCAGAAGGGAAGATGGAGTTACAGGCAGTTGTAATCCATCTGACAAGATGCTGGGAACTAATTTGAAATCCTTCACAAGAAAGCAACAAGCATTTTTAACTGCTGAGCATTCTCTTCTGTGTATCTATGTGTCTCTTATAGGAGAACTATTTGAAGACACTAATCATGGAATTAGAAACAGATGTCCACTTGCAGAAGTGTATAAAACAAATAGCAATTGGAAATGTATTGTATAGAATTTAAAATGTGCAAATTACATGTATATGCATCAATGTATTAATAAAGTAACCACAAAAAGCTACACACTCTTTCTGTCCCCTGGCTTCTTGTTTCAAAAAATGACAATAATGATAACCTATGTGCAGACTTATGATAAAGGCTTTGAGTTAATATATGCAAAGCACATAGAAAGCATGGCTGCTGTAAGCACTTTAGAAGTGTTTGCTTTTGCTGGCCTAAGTCTGAAAACAACATTGAATTAGAAAAGCGAGCAGTAGAAGCTACAAGTGTAAGCTAGACTGTCCGTGTTCTGGCTTACATTTGTTGGCAGAGTTTTGGACCAAGAAACTGAATGTCTCAAAAAATTTTTTATTATTTATTGTTCTTTCTAAAAACCAGTTCATACACTTTAAAATAATAATATCGTATAGCTATATAATATCGTATAGCTATAAGAATAATAGGCCATTTATATGATGAAGTAGATATAAAAAGTTAAAAGTATCTTGCTAAAAAAGATATAGGGTTTGCTACTATTCTCCATATTTATTGTGACAAAGACATGTTTACATTAAAAGAACAATTATCTCAATGTGAAATAAAGGTTGAACAATAGCAAAAATACTCATTTTTTTAACATTTACTGAGTGTGTGTGGTATGGGGGGATGTTGGCACTTATGTGCTATGATTGTTATGAATATGGAGATCAGAAGACAATTAGGAGAAGTCAGCTCTCTCCTTTGACCATGTGGCCACCAGGAGTTAAACTCGGATCATCAGCCTTGACAGCAAGCAAACTGGCCTTCTGAGTCTTCTTTAAACAGATTATTAACATAAGAAGTCATTTTAAAATGAAGTATAATAAATATTTCCACACATATAAATTAGTTTTATTCTGCATCAAAACTGATTAAATATTTTTTAAAATATGTATTTAATTATATTTAGGGGGCATTATATGCATGTAAGTGTGGGTGCTTGTAGAGGCCAGAAGAGGGCGCTGGATCCCCTAGACCTGGAGTTACAAGTGGTTGTGAGCTATCTATCCAACATGAGTGCTCAGCTCCAGTCTTCTGCAAGAGCAATATTCTCTCTTAACCACTGAGATATCTCTCCAGCCATGACACTGATTACATCTAAGAGGAAAATTGACTTTGACATTGTAGTACATGTTGCTAAATATGATTAACATTTTTATAAAAAGAAAAACAATTACAAGCCTTTTTGGAAAAAAGTAATTTTTAACACATAGTCAAATATTGGAAAATGTCAGCAAATGCCATTGAGCAGTATTCAAATTAAGTAGTATTTAAATCTCCTATCATGATTAACATCATACACAGAGCCATGTGCCAAAATTGTCAATTTGAAAACTTTGTATTTGGTTGTTATTTATTACCATGCCCCTTAGAGATTAGGCTATACTACACTGTATATATAACCTTATAAATATCTACTTGTATATCAAGTAGAATTAGCATCAGATATGACCATATGCACATACTCAAAATAAAACCATGATGGCAAGCAGGACTTAAGAGACTGTGGCCACTGCCATCCCACATGTGCCTTTTCTGAAGCTGAAAGTATCAACTTCAAGATTGCTGCTCAGCATTTATCGCTGTCTATTTGGTAATGGATTCTTCCCAGCCAACAATATCTCTATAATCCTCATTGCATTTTAATTCCCATAAGAAAATTATATAGCTTTTTTTCATTTTTTTTAATTTCTTAAGTGGTTTTTCTCAAGATATAGATTTTGAAAAAAAGTGTACATTTCCCAAGAAATACCCTAATGGAATTCATATATGAAAACCTTAATTTATATTATGCAATATGTGAACTAAAGAGATGCTTACTATCTTTCTGACTGTGATTTAAGAAGAAATTACTGCTTTAGGTTGGTTGATTGATGAATTCAGGGTGTGGACAAGGAATCCTTGCCTTTACTGCCACCCCAGAGGACTGAGAGAAAGGCAGCAAAGGAAGAAACCCAGGTGAATGTTGACCAAATTTAAAGAATACAAGAGAATCCTAGGTCAGGACCATATGGGATTAGAAGAGTCACATCCTGTATCGGTGTCTTTACTCAGCGTTGTGACAAAGGCAGCTTAAGGAAGGATGGATTGGCTCATTACTGCAAGGATATCGTCCACGGGTGTGGAGAAGCCATGTTGACAAGGGAATTGGACAGCCAGCTGGACATAATCAGGAAGTAGAGATAGAAGAACATTGGTGCCCAACCCACTGTATCCTTTTCACTCAGTACTAGACACCAGTCCATGAGATGGTGGCTACCCCTATTTAGGATGATCCATCTCACCTCAGTCAGTGAATTTTGAGACTCCCTCACAAACATATGCAGAAGTTGGTCTCCTAGATGAGTCTAGATTCTAGGTGTTGCCAATAGTAACCACAACACACCCTAAGCCAAGAAATGAGGTGTGGAGAACATGAACACCTCTTCGCTAGTTGTGCGTGGTTGGAAAGGCTTCTCAGTTCTCAAGACAAGAACTGTGTTGATCCCTCTCATGACCAGGAAGTGAACACCACTGTAGTGCTGGCAAGCCGGCCAGCTATTATTAGTCTCAACTGGGTAAAGATGGAGGGGGAGGTGAGAAAGGGGGAAGATGCATTGCATTGATGGAATGCAGTGTGAAGAATTTCCGAAGCTTGGCCCTATGAAAAAGAAAACTCCAAACCACACTCATTCACATTCTATTTTCATGATACAGTGGTCCTTTCTGACATCAATGTTTTGCTTTCTCTTAGTTTGTTTCTCAATAACTCCTTTTTATAATATTCTTTTATTTTTTGAAATTATAATTATATAACTTCTCTCTTCCCTTCCCTCCCTCCCATGCAGCCTCTTTGTTCTCGCAAATGTATGGCTTCCTCTTTAATTTGTCATATATCAATATATATATTCCTAAATATGTCATATATGTTTCTTTTTTATTAAACATAGTTTTTTATTGATTCTTTGGAAATTTCACATCATGCACCCCAATCCCACTTGTTTCTACATCCCTCTGTATCTGCTCTTCACCCTGGTAGCATCCCCAAAGGAAAAATTAAAATAATAATAAAAAATAAATAAAAATATATAAAAAATACAAATAATATTAATTTTAAAAAACCCACTCTGGTCCTCTGTCTTTCTGGCCTCCCCACCACCTCTTTTTTTTTTCCTTCTTTATTTTGTATTTATCAAAAAAACAGTAAAAAGAATTTAAAAATGCGGAAGAGTTAACAATAACTATACAGAGGATAAGAATCATAAGCATCCCCATCACCTCTTTATTTGACTTAGTAGCACTGGGAGTTGCTGTGTATCATGCAGTATGCCATTTTGTCTATTCAGACTTACTTGCAAAGTTCATTGTGTAAATGTGGTTTTGGTCTGGTTCAAGGCCTCTGGCTTTTGGTATGCCATCAATAGTGGATCCTCACCAAATCTGTGTTGCACTAATTCAGATTGTAAGAAAAGAGACACTGAGCCAAATATCAGAGGAAGGCTGAAATATCAGAAAGAGGAAACACCACAGTCAATTTTCACCCAGCTGTCTTGGAACTTCCTCAGCCTCGCTCCTGGTTGTTTCTGCCCCTACTGGGTTCCTAAGAGGCTTTATATACCCTTCTCATCAGCTGTATCTCACCCAGGTTAGGATTAAAGGTGTGAATTACTCTATTTCATAACTAGCCTTGAATTCACAGAAACAGAGGAAGTTCTGTCTCTAGAATTATGGGATTAACGGTGTAGGTCACTACTCCCAGGCTTTCCCTGTGCTGGGATTGAAGGTGTGTGCCATTGAATCTCAGCTGTTTGTCCTTGTACTCAAGGATCAAGAAATTCCTGAGCTGTCTGCCTAGAATTTCACTGTGTGCTGTGTCTGATATTTCAGGTTTTATTAAATATACAACAAATCTCCTTTCAGATATCTTGCTGATGGCCTGAGTCATGGAGATCCTGTGGCTATGGTTCCCCAGTCCCATCATGTGCTCCAAAAAGTCACAGATGGGTTAGATGTTGGGATGTGCCAACTCAAAGCCCTGGGTATATGCTGGGGTGGTAGCTGAGGCCAGTCCAGACCAATGGGACTAATTCTCTCAGGTGAGGGGCACAGATAGCTTTCCTATGCCTGTGGTGGGAGGTGGGATCAGCTCTCCTGTGCTGAGATATAGCAAGCTGGCAAGGGGAAGGAGCAGCTTTCTGGTAAGGAGGATGGGGCAGCTTTTCCTAGGCCAGTGAGGGGTGGCATCAGCTCAGCACAGCCCTCAATTTTCAACATGCTCAACACATAGTTTACAAGAGCCCTGTGGTAACATGAGCAATGAATATCAACATAGACCCAGACATGGTTATCAGCAGGACATGAACCTGTCTCTCTCTCTCTCTCTCTCTCTCTCTCTCTCTCTCTCTCTCTCTCTCTCTCTCCACCATATATTTGTACACCATAATGGTACTGGGAAGGCCTGTTTTTTTCTTCTCTCCACCTAGATATATATTTCTAAATACACAAATGCAACCTGCTCAGTCTGTGTAATGTTACATGTATTTATATAACCTCAGGGATGACCACTGTTATTTGATAACCTGTTGTCAGCCTCTTAACTTTTGATAACTATTTCTTCCACTCTCATCATTTCTCAGTTGTCCATAGTTCTTTGCATGGGGTTGAGGCCTCAAAAACACCACAGTATAGTTATCATTCTTCATCAAAGAAACTTCTCTTTGCAACAGATGGATATCATTATAGAAAACCACAACCAATCAAAATACAAAGACCAAGAGATCATAAGGTGTGCAGTCCACTCTGATAGAACTAAAACACAATTCCTGCACCTATGGACCACGGATCATTGTGGAAGAGAGAGAGCAGAAAGATTCTAAGAGCCCAAAGTACAGAAAATCTACTGTGAGGTTGTACACCCTAGAAATATCAAAAGGGCTATACCTATGAAGTTTTATTAACGTGGCTGTCTAAGCAAGACCTGCATAATGTAAACACTGAGGCTATCATTTGTTTCTTCTAAAACCTGTCTGTCATATTTAATATTTTCTAGTTGTTTTACGATCATAAACCAGGTACTAACTAAATCATAAATTTCAGTATACATAAAAAAGATTGTGTCAACTTCTTTGTTTTGATGCTTCAGTTAAAATTTTAAGATAGTGCTAATATTTGAGAAATATTTATAGTATGACAAATTGATGTATGTTTTTGCAATACCACTAAGCAGCTAGAAGAATGCCTTAGGGCTTATGATGGTTTTCAAATTTACAAACTCCTAAATTCTAACACTAAAATATACTCCTTCATTACTGGAAAGATGATTCAGTGGTTAAGAGCAATTCCTGCTCGTCCAAAGGACCTGGATTCAATTCCCAGCGCCCAGATAGCAGCTCACAGCTGTCTGTAACTCCAGTTCCAGGGAATATGACAGGCACTCACAAATGTAGGTGAAACATCAATATATATAAAAGAAAAATAAATCATTTTTTAAACATCCCACAGACATACAAACCAGGGTGGGAGTGGCAGACAGGCACAGTGTGCTGAGATTTGGAGTCATACATTCACATTCTCAGAATGTCCCTGATTCCTAGATCTCATCCTTGACCTCTACCACTGGAAGGTTGCTAAATATTCCCTGTGCTTCTGGCATCTGATATAAGTCCAGACTTTCCTTCTTTCTCTTACTTCCTTCTGGCTTTTGACTTCTGATGACAAACTGAAGAGAATTATCCCTCCCAAATGCAACTGACAAATCTCCCTGTCAACCTGACACAAGCCACAACACTCAGAAACTATCTGGATATTTACCCAAATGCTGAGGAATAAGGGGGATGTGTTATATTCATGTGAAAAGAGGGATCTCAGACTATAGCTCTGATTGTAACTTTTGAGCAGTTGAACAACCTGTTGAATGGCTTAATGAGCTACAATAGCTATAGACACAAACTTCATTTATCAAGAACCATTAAGGTTACAAATCCCCCCCCCTTCAATTAGAGGACAGCTGCCTAGAAGTACTAACAGCACAATTCTTCCCTGCTTTCCATTTTATAAGGTTGACAGTTAACAAACCTTTACCTGGCTACAATCTGCATGGCCTTAACTTGACTCTGAGACAAATGGGCTGAGATACTAGTTGTGATGATACATGAATGTTTAGCTTCATGAAGCTTTGACAGAAGAATTAAAGAAAAAAGACTTATCAGTGTTCCTAGCTTAGTCCCTGACTCAAACATTCTAGAGCTGAAGCTAGCTAAAACTTATTGAAAGCCAGCCATTCTTCAACGGCATGCAGCTACTGCTGTGTGAGATAGATGAAGCACTGGATTTATGACTCTGGCCTCACCATCATCTTTTCACTGTGCCTGACAGATAGCATAGCATTCTCATCTTGCTTTCTCCGCATATGGCTAGTGACTCCTGATTCCACCCTTCCTCTTAACAGCATTCTTAGTTTAGTCACCTCACCTACACTTCATGCCTGGCTACTGACCAATCAGCATTTTATTAAACCAATTGGAGCAGTGAATTTTCACAGTGTATAAGAGGATTATTCCACAGCATTTCCCCCTTTTTCTGTCTAATTAAAAGGAAGATTTTAACTTTAATATAATAAGATTATATACAACAAAAACAGTCATTAAGTAAGAATTATAGGAACAATATCAAATCCATTTGCATTTGGCACAATTAGAGAAAATGTTTAACAATTTATCTTGGTGAGTCTAAAGTTTTTATCTAATTTGTTTTCTATTATAACTAAGAAAATATAATTAGAACGGTGAAATGTTAACACTTCTAATGACAGGGACCTCAAGCTGCCATGATAAGATACATAAACATTTTCTCTAATTTTGCCAAATGCAAATATGTTAGATAGTGTTACTGTAATTCTTACCTAATAACTGTTTTTTGTTGCCACTAGAATTGGTTTAATAGAACACTGATGGGCCAGTAGCCAGGCAGAAAGTATAAATGAGTCTAGTACTTTCTGCAGGACTAAATTTGTGGATAGATATTGTTTAAATCTGATTTTGTCATAACTATTTTGCTTTCTTTGTGTATGGTAATTGAAAGTTTTGCTAGATATAGTAGTCTTGGCTGGCATCTGTGGTCTCTTAGTGTCTGCAAAACATCTGTCCAAGACCTTCTTGTTTTTAGAGTTGCTATTAAAAAGTTGGGTTTAATTCTGATAGGTCTGCTTTTATATTATTCATATTATTTACATTATTTGGTCTTTTTCCTTTGCTTCTCTTAGTATTCTATCTTTATTCTTCATGTTTAATATTTTAATTATTATATAGTGAGGAGAATTTTTGTGCAGGCTATTTGGTGTTCTATAAAATTCTCGTACTTTCATAGACACGTCTCTTTTTAGGTTGGAAAAGTTTTCTTTTGGTTTTGTTGCATATATTTTCTGTGCCTTTGAGCTGGAATTCTCATTCTATCCCTACTATTCTTAGGTTTGGTTTTTTTCATGGTGTCCCAAATTTTCTGGATGTTTGTGTTAAGACCTTTTTGGATTTATTCTTTTTTTGACCAATGAATCTATTTTCTCTATCATATCTTTAATGCCTGAGATTCTTCTACTTCATTTGCATTAGAGCACTGTTGTAGGTGGTACCATATTGTTCTTTATGTTGTTGCAGGTATTGTTACACTGCCATTTACCCATTTGGGTTTGGGGTAATTATAGGTACAAGGGTTGATTCTTGTCATGTCTTTGTTGGATGGGTCTTTTGTTTTTTATGGTCTATTTCCCTTACTGTCTTTTGGCCGGAATGGCCAAGGGTTGTGGTGATTGGCTGGTCCCCAGGTATAGTAGGTTTTTCTCAGCTGAGTTTTGTGGAGGTTTGGGTGTCTAAATGCAGTGTATCTTCCAGTTCTACTGGCTTGTGTGAGCTTTACATATGTGAATGGAGTCTGTTCTTTCTACTGGTGTGAGTTATGCCTGTGCCTTTTCTTCTGCCTATTCTTCTAACTGCTGTAAGTGGTACTTGTGCCGATAAGGCCTGCTGTTCTTCCAGATTGAGTAGGTGGTGCTTGTATAGCAGCTGCAGATGGTTGATGGGTTGTAGGTGAAGGAGAGGATAATGGGGTTGGTGGGTTTGGGCAGTGCAATAGAATGTAGAAGTTACAGAGTCCCATGGGTGTCAGGGGTAGTACTGAGGTCTTTTTGCATCTGTTGGCAGACTGCTAGGGACTGCTCCAGAGCAGTGGATTTGCACCAAAGTTGGAGGCAGGACCCATCTGCCTTGCTGGCACTGAGATGGGAGGCAGAAGGGTGCTGAATGTGCCTTGGGGTTTACCAATTGGAGACTGGGGCAGTTTAGCTGGAAGACCAATCACTCACCTGTTCTTCCAACTGGAGCAAGTGATTCTTGTATAGGGGGTGCTGATGTGGTTGTCAATGGTTGACTAAGGGGAGCGTGATGGGACCGGTGAATTTGAACAGCAGAGTGGGTCGTAGAGGTTAAAAGTCCAGTGGATGTCAGGTGTGGTGGTGCAACCTGCCCACAGGTGTGGCGAGCCGCTTCTGGCCTGCAGAACGATGAGTCACCACACACACGATTCTTCTCGGATCACACTTTATTGGAGTACAGCTCAGTTGTGAAATGGTGGAAAGAAGACCCTGAGCCTGAGATTCAGCCTGCTTATATAGGGAAGCCTGGCGTGTGATTGGTGCCCATTACAATGCCTCATTAACATTTGGCTGGTGATTGGTTCAAAGTAATACTCATTAGCATATGGCTGGTGATTGGCCCAAAATAATGGCTCATTAGCATATTTGAGGGTCGCATCGGATAGGTCCTTTCTCAATGCCTAATTAGCATCAGCACATCGGATTGGTCACTACTCGATGCCTAATTAGCATAAGCAGCAATAGAATGTTCCAGCAAGTTGTGCAAAGGCAAACCGTGCCCTACACACAGGTCCCTCGCCTCTTTGTTGGATGGCTGCTGGAGACTTTCTTATATAATCTAGGATCACCATGGTGATCCCACCTGTCATGGGTTGGGCCCTCCACCTGTGATCACAAATTGAGAAAATCTTTTACAGAGGATCCTGTGGAGGCATTTCCTCAACTGAGACTCTTTTCTCTCTGATGACTCTAGCTTGTGTCAAGTTGACATAGGAAATAAGACAGAACAATGGATGAATCTGGAAAACATGCTAAGAGAAATAAGCTAGCCACAGAAGACAAAGATTCCACTTTTACAAGGAATGCTCAGAGGGGCAAAGGTTAGAACAGTGATTGACAGGGACTAGGGAGACTGTTTATCCATCTCAATAGGATTTCAATTCTAGACAATGCAAAGTCCTGCATTCCTGTCAAACTCTGTGCCTAGAGTTCAGAACACTTCGTTGTACACATAATACACAGTTAAGAGGCAGTTCTGTTCATTGTTCTTTGCACATCTTTCTAAATTCAAGCTCAGTAACTTCCACAGAAACCACACAGCTTGGTAGTGGCCTAGCAGTTACACCCATCTGAGAAACAAAATTTCAGAGTCCATGCTTTTCTTTCTGAAGATTTTAGACTAATATACTGACCTAGCCAGCTGTTCCAAAAGCTAATAGCATAGTGACTGCATGACCTTTAAGAAGCAAATATTTAGGCAAAAATGAAAAGAAAAATTACAGTGAGTCAAGCAGGAGGCATCAATTTTGAAACATCCAAATACCATGGTCATTGACCTATGCAGGGGTAGCATGGGGCACCAGAAGGAAGGGAGGAGACATTTATGACCATAATACATTGTATTTAAGTATAAAACTCTCAAATGACAAATTTTTAATTTTTTTCAAAATTGTATTTGATGGAATATTTGATAGCATTAGATATGATTTTCTAATCCACTAATTGAAAAAAATCAGATTGTCAGCTATTTAACATAGATATGATTTACATTAAAATATTTATAGTTGTTTTTTTACTGATTTTTACTATATTAAATTTTCTGCATAACTGATCTACTATTTGACTTCTGTAATAAAACTGTATAATATTTCTAATGCTTAGTGACTAATTTTCTCAGATTTCTACCTCTCACATGGTGTCTCATGTACGCAGAAGGGGTTCAAGGTTAGTGTCTATTGCTCAGCCCCGGTGCTGTTACTGTGAGTAAGATAAATAGAATCATGAATCTTTCAGCTTAGTGAAGAACAAATAAATTTAAATGTGCTTATTGTTACCAAATAGAAATGACAGATATTATACAGCTCAAAGGAAAGAGGAGCTAGCTGAGGAAGAACTTATAAAATGAAAATTAGACATGGGGCCCAGTGCCAGGATCTGAAGATTTCAAAAGGAAACAGTACCTACTATGTCATTAAGAGATGGGGGTGGGGGCAAGGGTGCTGGATGGCACTGGAGATGAAGGCAGGTGTAGAAGGATCAAAGCCTTTGAAAAACATCAGTTACTGTGCACTTCATCCTGAAGATTATGGCAGCTACTGATACATAAGGAGAGACATTGCAAAGAGATGGTTTAGGGTGGTTATAGGTTTTTTTGTTGTTTTTGTTTTCTAGAAAGGACGATGACTTGAACCAGGAGAAGAGCAGAGGTTAATGGGAGAAGCAGAAGGATCTTGAGTATGTAAAAACTAATGTACACAGGTCCTGAGTGGGAGTGTCTGATAGGGGGTGTGAACCCCCACTAGCCCTCACTCTGGTTGGAGCTGCTGGGAAGAACGAATGGAACTCACTAGCCTGGAAGGCGTTGGAAGTAGAGGAAATGGGCACAAAGAATGCTAGGAACCTTCACCCTAACCTTCACCTTTGTTTGTTGTCTAAACAAAATGGATAAAATTCTCAAATAATTTCTATGTTTCCCCAGTGAAAAATCTTTAGCTGGTGTCATAAGCTGCTGGTCTAGGACATAATTGTGAAACTGAGAGTGAATAATTAGCTCTCAGAAACACAAAATATCATTCTGACAGCTGGGATTTGAAAGGAAATGCATAATCCTAACTCCTTAGACAAGCAATGCCCTTAAGGAGAGCTTGTTACAGCCTGAACAACCGGAGTTTCATCCCAACAAACAACAGGTGCCACTTGCTTTCTACATTAGTTTTATCTAGAATCTGCATCTTGACTTAATACAGTAACATGGTAAGCCCTTTGATTTTCAGAAGTTGGCAACGGAGTTATCACCTCTTGGTGTCTGTTTTTATTTTGTTGGTTGGGAGCTTTACAGATGAATTCAAACTTTTTCTAATACCTACAAATCTATATCATATCATTGACTTAATAGTTCTGCTATGAACATGTTCCTTTTGTACTTCAGGAACATTAGAAACATAAGGAGGACCATGTGAATGAAGATACCCCTCCAAAATTAAAATGTATATAGAAACAAAACATACAGAATTATTGACATAGGCTCAATATAGAGCAATGAGGAAAGGCAAGCGCAATGGTGAATAGTATATGGCACTTTGCTTCAGAGTTGGCAGTGCACTAGAGGTTGGGGAGACTGTAGCATTACAGCATATATAGACTTTTATTCAAAAGCAATGTAGCTGCTGTTACAAGAGAATATGGACTCTTTTCTATTTCTAATCTATTTCATTTCATCTTGAAATTTTATGCATCTCCCAATTTAAGCATATCTTCTCAAACTTTATTTTTTGCAAGATGAAAGATTTTAAAATATCTTTGTCATTTTCAGTCTTTGTAGATGAATCCTAAATGGATGAAATCCATTCTTTTTTCAAGTTATATTTTCTGGGTAATAGGTAAAATAAGACAAAAAGGCAATCGAGGCTCCTGCCCAACAGGCATACAGTTTGTACTAAGAAGACGAAACACTCCTAAATAAAAATGCCAACCAGGGCAGAGGCATAATGACATAGTAGTAGGATCCTTGTCCTGCTGTCATGACCAGTGTTTCTGATTATGCAGCAGAGACTGGTGGCTTGTGATGCATGACACAAAGCTCAGATAGTATCTTCTGGGCACTATGTAGGGTTGAGGTAGAAACTAAAGGTCCCTTATGAAGCAGCTGGCTACATACAGCAAGTACAACTAACTGTTTTTCAGAACATAGCAATTGTCCTTCATGGCAGCCTTCTACAGTCAGGCAGTCACTTGTCCTTTATAGAAAATAATAGCATTAAATTGCTTTACATTGTCCCATTTTGTCTCAATGTCATTTTCAAAGGAGTTTTACTGTTGTTGTTAGATAACCTTTTAAAGACTTTAGTGAAGGTCTAAGAAGAAGAGGCAGGACCATAATATGATTCCAATTTTGTTTCTATAAAAATGTATATGGGAAACTCAAAAAGACCATGGTGCACTGGCTGTCACTCAGTGTTCAAAACATCAAGAAGACTGTTATTATGACACAAAAGCTGGTTGAACTGGGAACACATCTCATAACTGCTGGATAAACAGGTTAGGACGACTATGGGGCAAAAGCGAAGCTCTTAAGAGAGGGAATATGGGGGCACTTTGAAAAATGATGCAAGGGTTTTAGAAGAACAGTGAAGATAGAGGTAGGTGGGTATGGGAAAGAATCAATTACTAGAGACTTAGTCCTGAACACTATGGAGACCCACTGCTGTGCTATAAAGACTGACTGGTCTATGAAGAGAAGTCACAGGGGCAAGAATTAGGTTTCTTCAGAAAGAGTGGTGGCTTCTTGGAGATACATTCCATGAATTCACTGTTCTTTGCTTCTTAGGTGAAATGTTATAATTTCCATAATTTTCTGGTGCCTCCTTAATAATAAGGGAATAGTATCTTTTCCAGAATGATAAGAACATCAGTGGTGATCTTATCTAAAGATTATATAACTACAATCAGGACAAGTATTAAAACTCTATATTCCCTTCTAATGCCATCGATAGTTATAGGCAGTAATGTCTGGGCCCATTTTCTTTTTTAATTTTTATTTTAAAAGATTTTTTCCATGTATACCCCTGCTCACCCTCCCTTCCCTCCTCCCAGTCCCTCCCAGTTCTTCCTCGGCCTCCCCCAACTCCCTCCCCGCTCCATTCCCCAAGAAGGACAGAGTCCCAAGGTGGGTCAGTTCAATCTGGTATATCCATTTGAGGTCAGTCCAATTCCCTCATCCCAGTATTAAGGCCGAGTTAGGTGATCCTCTGTAAGGAATGGGCTCCAAGATGTCAGTTCATGCACAGAAACATAGTCTGATTCTACTCCAAGAAGCACCACATACTGCCCATGCCATTCGACAGTCATCTACCTTTGGAGAGTTTAGCTCCTTTCTCTGAAGATTCCCCAGTTGCTATTTCTGATTCAGTGAGCTCCCAATAGCTCCAGTCAGCTATCTCTGTGAGTCTCCTCCTCATGATCCCAATCCCTTTGCTCATATATACTCTCCACTCTCTCTTCAGCTGGACCAGGATTTCAACCTGGTGTTTAGCTATGGATCTCTGCTTCTGCCTAAATCCATTGCTGGATGAAAGTTCTATAATGACAATTAGCGTGGTCATTCATTTGCTATAGGGGAAGTCCTGTCTAGGCACCTCTCCACTATTGGTTGGAGTCCTAGCCAGGGACATCCTGTGGGTTCTTGGAGATATCCCTATCACCAGGTTTCTCTCTAACCCCACAATCATTCCCTCTATCAAAATATCCATTTCTTTTTTTCTCTCTCTCTCTGTTGCTCCTCTCACTAAACCATCTCCTTTATTCATGATTTATTCCAACCTCTCCTTGGTTACAACCTGTTATGACTCCAATCTCAGCTATAATATAGAACAGGATGACCACCCACTTGCTTCTTTCTCACTCAGAATCCTTTGTACCTTGCTGTCTCAAAAGTGACAAGATTGGTTGAGAGTCAAGCTGAGGACCAGTAAAGGTATCCTGTGCATGAGTTACCTATAGCTAGGTGTTGCTGCTCTCTGAAGATGATGGGCCTATGCCAACTGTCTCTTTCACAAATTTCTCTGAAATCCTAGTCCATATGCTTCTGATAATGATTTTCATTTTAAAGACCACCCCCTGCTCCCCCTCAACTCTTTGTTTCAAAGTCCATAGCCTGATTTCGATTATATTACTACCTCATGTTATTTAATAGTTGATCAAGTCTTTTAGAATATAAAACCAAGCTATCCCCTTCAGTGGGACATATATGTGCTAGGGAGAGAGAACACATACTTTGTCCTTTTAAAGAAATTATCTCTCACCATCAGGCCAGTCTTTAGCCTCAAATTTCTCACGAAAGACTCAGAGTTCACTAAATCTTTTCCAGGGCACTTTATTTTTTATTAAATGCCCCTACAGACCTTCTCTTAATACTTTTGCTTTGCCCACATCGTAGCCTACCCAGGATCCACTAGTTATGAGATGTTCTTCCAGTTTGATTAGCTTTTGTTGTCTGTCATAGTAAGAATCCTCATGATCTTATGGCCACTCCATGACAGCCAGTGCATAATACCTTATTTATTTTCAGGCTTTTTGCATTTCTTCTACACACTTTTATAGAAACAGAATGGTAGATTTTCTAAGCAGGCCTTCTGAAACTCCTCCCCTCATGTTCTCCAGATGGGTGAGCACGCTGCTCTGGAGCTGTTAACTGGTTCCCCAACCTCTCGATGCATACTGCATATGTGCTGAATACTTGGACTCAGCATGTGTTATACTGCATAAGTCAAGGGTAAAATTATTAGCTTTTGCTACTCTTCTCAACATTGATTAGCTATGGAAAGACACTGTCGTGCTATTTCATTTTAGGAATTTTTCTTTTCCTAAATTGAATTTTATTTTTTGAGTTATTTTGCCTATCTGTTGTGGGAGAGTAAAGGCAGAAGGCCTTCTTGTGGTGCTAGGCATCAATCCTAGGGCAAACACTTACTAAGCAAATACCCTACCATTCAGCTCCTAAGTGTATCTAGTACTAATTTTGTGAAAGCAAGTTAGCTGTAGCTATGTATATTTATTCAGCAAAATGTTTAAATGCTAGGTATTAACTAATCAATGATCAGATAATTCCCTTGAAATTTGGAGCTGTAAAAAAATTTACCAAGTCTCAAAGTTTGCCCCATGCACCTATAGCTACTGATCTTGCCTTACATGTCCCCATGTGCAGGCCAATTGCTGATTTCTTGAGAAAGGTGGCTCTGGTGATCAAGAGCATGTTGCTTTTTCAGGGGATCCAGCTTCCATTCCTAGCATCCACATGGTGACTCACAATCATTAATAACTCCAGTTTGAGAAGATCTGATGCCTTCTTCTGGCCTCTGTGGTCAATAGGCACACAGGTGGTGCACAGATATACACACAGGCAAAAATACTGATGCATATAAAATAAACAACAAAAGTAAATAAATCTAATTTATAGAGTCATAGTCATAATGGTAAAGATGTACGTATGAAAAGCTGAAACACTAGGCAGAGAAGATTATCAAGAATAGCACATCCAGGCCAACTTACTTCCGAGCAAGGACTTCAGAATTTCAATATTAGTGCAACCAGTGGCTATTAGAATAATAACAAATGCATATAAAATGTGTACCTTATGGGTCTGAGATCACAAGTTTTATTATTCAAGAAGCACTAATTATGTTATGCTCAAATTTAATTTCTGTCTGCTCAGTAGAAATTTTTAATATTTGTCATTTTGTGATGATCTGTTGGCTTTGGTTTTTACTAATAGGTTTAGGGTAGGCACAAACAGTAGTGTAGGATGAGTGAGTTATATACTAGAATGAGCTTTCCTTGGTGAAATGCTTATATCCTTAATTAGGGGAGGAAACTATCTATTCATTCTCTCCAAGATTTCATTCATTTCCTCAAATGCTATCATATCTTCATTAATGACCTGTGTTGGTCATTTCCCCAGCTAAAACACTAAAATATAGCCCAGAACCAAGCTATGCAAGAAAAAGATATAAAAACAAATAAGTAACTCAGAGTGACAAAGAGTCAGAGGGGAAAGAAAAGTGAAATCTAATATGATGTTTAACATTTACTTCATTAGCTACTTCATTTCTATGTTAACTTGTTTTTAAAATTTATTTGTGTCTTTCACATCATGCCATCCATCCCTACACATGGTCCTCCTAGTCACAAATAAAACAAAATAAAATTTAAGAGAAAAAGGGGGGAGGAAAATCTCATCATCAAAACTGCAGCATGACAGTGAGTCACAGTAAATCCCTTTATCCATACATTTTTTGCAGAAAGTCGGTGGGGGGGGGCAGTGAGACAAGATTTCTCCTTGTAACAGCCTTGGCTGTCCTGGAACTCACTCTGTAGACCAGGCTGACCAGGTTGGCCTCAAACTCACAGAGATCCACCTGCCTCTGTCCCTCTGGTTTCATGCATGCATTTTAACATGAAAACATTCAAGGCAAAAAAAATCATTGGACTGGTTCAAGGCCACTGGTCTCTGCAACACCATTGATGCTGGATCCCCACTGGGACTCTCCCTGACATCCTATTGCTGCCCTGTCTCATGGAAATCCTGAAGCCCTGGATCCACAGGACCAGCTTCACTGCCATCCCCGCCCTGGTGCAGATCACAGATGGGGTGAATGTTGGGCTGCACCAACACATGACCCTGGTTCTAAGCCTGTGTTGCTACTGCTATTGATTAACTACTTTGCCATTTGCTGTCCTGGGAGATAGTCAGATGAATTTTTTTAGTGATAGGACTAAAAAAGGGTTCCTAAGTTCCTCAAAATACAGTACAGTTTTAATGATGGGAAACTCATATGAGATAAAATAGCTGGGGCTGGTAGAGGCCCATTTAATAAATTGCAACTCTATGGCACTAAATGGTGCTTCTGTGGCTGGGGAAAGTTTTTCTCTCCAGCATAGAGCTACCCTGGTGAGATCTAGCCCAGAAACAGTGTTGGATACAAAATCTTTAACAGCACATATTTATTACAAGATTACAATATAAAATATCAAATTACAACCTAGGCCTAGCTCCTGGACACCACAAATCAAGGAGCAAGTAGGTGCTCAAAAGAAGGGGAGATAGACTGTTATACAGGAAGGAAGCTCTAGAAGAGCTGAGAGATGGGAATTGTGGATGTTTTCCTAGGAATGAGAAGGGAGTGCTGGACATGGAGGATTTCTTGTGAAAGAGCAGAGGAAGAGAGTAGGCAAGGACCTTGCAACAGCAATGCCGAACAGCAGGAAAGGAAGAGACTTAGGTTGGTGAACCAGCAAAGAGGCTCTTAAAAATCCTCAGAAGCTAATACCTTTGGAGTGTGAATGTGCCTCTTTAGGGTATACACCCAGAAGTGGTATTGCTGGGTCCTTGGGGAGATTGATTCTCAATTTTCTGAGAAACCTCCATATTGTATTCCAAAGTGGCTGAACAAGCTTACAATCCCACCAACAATGGAGGAGTGTTCCCCTTGCTCCGCATCCTCTCCAGCACAGGCTGTCATCTGTACCTTTTATCTTAGCCAATCTAACAGGTGTTAGGTGGTATCTCAAAGTTGTTTTGATTTGCATTTCTCTGATGGCTAAAGATGAAGAGCACTTTTTCAGGTGCCTTTCAGCCATTCGTAGTT